>JAOSBM010000205.1:13534961-13565698 GCA_027568955.1 Erythroxylum tenue
ACATGCATATATAAAAGAATACCTCATAATATATTATTAATAAGTCATAATGTTAGTACAAAAGTCACATATGTCCACTGACCTAGGGCACACTACTAACAAAATCACCTTTAGCTTTAAATTGATTTCCCCTAAAATTTGCAAACTTATCTTCCTCTTATGAACTTTTCACTTAACAATGTATATAAGAGGGAAAATAATCATTTTCTGTGTTGATTTAACCCTTTAGTAGGATATAAGGAAATGGTCCATACCTACATGATAATTGTTCCCATAATCCCCTAATAGTGATTCCTCTTCGTTAGTCTCATCCATCTTTATGAGCTCTTTACAAGCCTCATCATAAGCATCTAATGTTTCACATAATATTTCTATATTTAGAAGCTTTATGATTGAGTTTTAATCATCTTTAGTAGCTAGGATTTTCTATGAGAGTAAAATATATCTATATTCCACTAGGTATTTTGTTATATTTCCCTATAACTTTCCTTAATTTTAATTGATTTTTATTATGTTTTAGGTAATTATTGAAGATGTTGCCTTATGATGAGTTTTATCAATAATTGGAGAGAATTGTAAGTAAAAATATGAAGAAAATCATAATTCTTAGATGACATGCCTATTCTATGCCCTTATATCAATCCGTGTCCATCATAGAGTAAGTGCAGGAAGAGACATAACTTAAAACATAATCTTGTGAGAGACCTTGTGACATTGAAGAAAGCTCGTGTGGCAATATGGCGTGTACCACAATAATGCTCACAAAAGAAATAGGAAGATCGACAGTTTACAGACATATACATGCCAAAGATTACGTCTTATCTTTAGAGGAAGTAGAGTGATCCACACTTTAATACACATTCTAGAAAGATTTGTTAGTTAACTTGAGCACAACTTCTTAAATTATTCATAACTTGCTCATCCAAATTTTGATTGAGATGATTTAAGTGGCCATAGAAAGATAAGAGAAAGATCTATAACTTTTATGATTTAGTTTTTGTATTTTTTGGGAAATCCATAGCTTGAGCCATGATTGTGTTCAGGACCATGTTTTAATGATAAGATAAATTATGACAAGACATGGAAAACTCAAATTAAGGGGGCTTTTTCATATTGTATCATTCTAAATTTAGGGTTATCCTTTAAGGGTAAGGAAAACAACCTAAAGGAGCATGGAGCAATCATTTTCAAGGAAAAAGGATTAAAAAACCACCATAACAATGTAAAGTTCGCTTTGGAATTTTAGGATCAACTTTTTAAATGTTTTTTTTTCTTTTTGTTTCATTGTTATGTTTATTGGTTGAAATATAATGACTAACTAACTATTTTGATGTCTATATGGGAGGAAATTTAGTATTTTTCTTTGTATGGACTGATTTATTTTGATTTATGAATAGAATATATTTTTGTAAATTATCTTTGATTGATCTTAATGTATAATTTAGTTATGCCAATAACTAGATATGATCTAGGTTCATTTATGGATGCAGAGAGCAATCTTGTGAGTGGGCCATGACTTAGGTAATAAGAGTTGAATAGGTACTTGGAAGAGTCCTACATAACCTTTCATAGAGAATTGTTAGCTTGGTAGAAATATAAGTTAACCAATAAGAAAGTAGATAGATATAACTCCAGATAGTGCAATTTCAATTTCAAGGAGATCCTACTAGTCTAGACTAATATATCCATTCTAGGCTAATTGAATCATAATATTTAAGATGTTACTAGGGAGAGTTCTTATCTAGATAAATTTTGGGTCTACTTTCGTCAATTGATTACGTGTTGTATTCTATCTCTAGTGGTTGTTTACCCTACCTAGGTTTAGATCTAGGTTTACGTTCAGTTTTAATTTAGTTTTCCATCATAAAAAACATATCCTTTTTATTTTACTGATTAAGTAATAATATGAGAGTTTACTAAATTTCTATGCTTCATCATAGGATTGATTATTTACCACTGGATTACTATGTAGGTGTACTAGGTTAAGAGTAACAATTTGTGATAGAGAAAACTTTATTGGTAATAATACACACATCAATTTCCTCATTTAAGGAAAATCCTATCTCCTTACTTTTTTTAAAAAAAATTAAACAATTATTAAGGAGAAGAAGTTTAGTTTACAACTAAAGAGAGGGGCTCTCCCTCGTGAGATAAAACGACAAAGTTACACATTACAAACATAAAGGAACAAAACGACAACGTAGAAACCAAAATTGGGAGGAGTTGTGCAACAACATATCAGTAATTAGTGTAAAGCTCTCCCCACCTTTCTCGAAACTTTAGATGATTACTCAATTGGTATGGAAACCTCAGGATGCTTATGAGATCCCACATCGGTTGGAGGGGGAACGAAGTATGCCTTATAAGGGTACGGATACTTCTCTCTTACAGACGCGTTTTTTATGGCCTAATGGACCCGATCCTATCGGAACTCCAAGGTTAAATGTGCTTGGGGGAGAGTAGTTCTAGGATGGTGACCTCCTGGGAAGGCCTCGAGAAAATCAAAACCGTGAGGGCTTGACTGGGCCAAGGCTCAAAGCGGACAATATCTATAAGCGGGTGATCTGGGCTGTTACAATGCTACAAATCAACGATGGCGGTGCGGTGTCTCTTCAATCCGTCTCTAGGCTTGAAGAGATTTACATCTTAGATAGGAGATCAGATTTACATCTCCCTACTTGACAACAATACAAATGGTACAAAGGTAATGACCATAAGGACAAGTAATTGATAGTAAGGTTTGCAAATTTTAAGGGAAATGAATTTGGAGCTGAAGGTGAGTTCCAATATTTCATTTTTACCAATTATGTGATGATCATATTTAATTTTAGATTTATATTTATATTATTTAAAATCAATATTTTAATACAATTTTACATGTCATATTTAAGATGGATCTAGTGTGACATGTAAATGTTCTATGTTGCATAGGTTAGAGACACATTAACAAAAGTTTGATAAATCTAATGAAGTTATGATTGAGGGGTCGATTGTTTTATTTAAATCATTAAGTGGTAACTAAGTATCGTAAATAATGGTAGAGATAATAAAATACCTTCAATCGTATATATTAAATTGACCAATCTTTTCAATTCATTTTTAAATCATAAATAAATCAATTGCCTTTGTTTAACTTTGGATGAGAAAAATGAATCAACATAAACTTGTAAACTAGTGGATCTAAACCAATAGTTCATTCATTAAATTGTCTCATATCCATATGTCTTACTAAAGATTTGCTTGGTTCTTTTTTCAGTTTTTTTTGTTCTACTTTCATTTAAATTTTTAAATGTTTTTTTTATTTTAATTTCTTCATACTTTTATAACTTATGAAAACTATAAAAACTATATTTTTTTGTCTTCATTTTTTATCATAATCACATTTTTCATTAACTAATTATATATTATTTAGTTAGTTAATATTAGTTACTAATTTTATATTTTATTTTATAATTAATTAAAAATTAAGTTATTTTAAGATATAAAATATGGTTAAATTTGATAAATATTTAACAAATATATTTTTAATCTAAACATTTTACAATAATTCTAATAATTAAAATGCATATTAAAAATAAATTTTATTTTATAAATATTTTTAATCATTTAGTTATTTGTATTAATAAAATATCAAAACTTTATTTTTACTATTTATTAATAAACATTATAGAATATATTAAAATAAAAATTAACTTAATTAGTTTAGTTTAATTATATTAAAAATTAATAATTAAACAAGTTTTATTTGTATTTGAAAATAAAAATTAAAAAATAATATAGTAGAAATCAAACCAATGTTATGAATACCATATCAGTACCAGCACTGTATTTAATTTTGGTACAATACTGTACCAGCACTAGTCAACACCAGGTAGTATTTAAAGTAAGTTTTTTAATTTATGAAATAGTTTCTATTTTTCAATTTTGTAAAATATTTCATTAGGATATTGTAATGTATACTTTATAATTTTACAGCAACCATGTCTCCAAAAATCATAATAATAAAAATTTAAAATAACATCATTTTATTTATTTTTATTAACATTATTTTCACATATTTCACATATAAATAATAACCATAATTAATATATAAAAGATCATTTAATCATCATACAAATATAAAATCAAGAAAAATACAAAGTATTTAAAATATTACAACTTCCTCATATAATTAATAATAATTACATCAAAACATCAAATAAAAAGAACAATAAATATCCTTAACTCTTTAATTATTACAATTTACAATAAGAGTTCGGGATGAGAAAACGACTAACTAAAAGTGAAACCTAAAACAAAAACATTTACAATTATATTGCATATATAGAATTTAACATATACATCAAAAATAAGTAAATTTAAAAGAAGAGGAGGAACAAAAACTTAGAAATTCATTTAATCCGATACAGGATATCCATTATAACTACATTTACCCCAATTCTCATTTGATACAAAATCCTCATCATTTAAAGGAACCTCATCATCACTATCATTCAAATTGATTGCACCAAATGACATATCAATAGTTTTCCATCCAATATTATCTTTCATGTTACTCTCATCTATAAAATTCGGTTCCTCAGAAACCCAATCCTCCAAAAGATCAATATTATCAATGCAAATTGAATCTCATGAACTACTTGTTCTATTAAGAGTTCTAGTAAATAATAAAATTAAACTATTAGAAATTATAAGAAATTATATCTAACTTAATAATTATAATTACATACCTTTTTCGAAGCTTTAAATTGTATCAAACAAAGACCAAGTCATTCAATCTTTTGTGCTCCACTCTATTCCTTTTTTTGAAATAGATGAATTCAAATGTGCTTCAATTACTTTCACAACCTTTTGCACTTACATATTGGCTTAGGATTCAAATTGCAAATGTTTGCAATTTTGGAACACCACTTCTAAATTAGTCGCACCAAGAACCTGTAAGTCATAACATAACAAAAGTGGCGTTATAAACAAAATAAAGTGATAATTAATTTTCAACAAGTAACAAAAGTGAAAAAAAATACATGGATTAATTTTTCTCTTTGTCGAATAGCAACTGGCATCCCAAAATCCCCTAGAAGCCCCCTTATAAACATCCATTTGTGAGTTTAATAGATCTTGCATCATCTCACGAGCAACAATTATTGTAATAGTTAATAGCATTTCCTATTAAATTCAACTTTCTTTGTAAAACGTGATCTGAAATAGACATTAAGATTCAAAAATGCCCTAGCTGCAAACAACGGAAAGCAAAGTTGTCTTTCTCATCTCTCATTGATGATTGCAAGATAAGGTGTGTACAAAGAAGACATATTTTTCATATTGGCCTAGATTGCCTCCTTTTTCCTCTCCATGACATCATAAAAATAAATCATTATTGTCTTTTCATCACTATCAAATCAATATTGCCTTTTCATCACTATCATCCAGGCGAAGCACCCTTATTAAAGGCTCACAAACTCGGATGATAAATTGACATTAGGAACAAAATTCAATATCTTCAAGTATAATTCTAGAAACATCCAATCCAACATTAGACCTAGCATACTGAGATGCAAGCCACTTATTACTTGTAAACGTCTATCTCAACTCTTTCTTCATCATAATAAAACAGTGAAGTGATAAGAAATTCTTTGTAAATTTTGTAACAGTAGGACAACACAAATTTCTACCATTGGTAAAATCCTTTCTCATTAAATTTAAGACCTATGTATGATTGTAAATGAACTTGGTCACCTTTTTTGCTTTCTGCACAGTCTCATCAATAATAGGAAAATACTTCGCATCTCTTATAATTTCCAGCATTAAGCCAATACAATGTGCAGCACAAGGAGTCCAAAATAAACTATACTTGCTTTGTAGTCTTCTTATAACCGTTTTATAAGCAGAATCATTGTCAGTAATGAATTGAACATTGTGTTTTTCCCTACTTCATTAACATTCATAACAAGGCTAGATGCATTAATAGACTTAAAAAACATTGAGTCCTTTACAAAATAAACCACAAAATTAATAATAGGCTCATGTCTCCTATTAGTCCAACCATCACACACGATTGAACACCCATAAGTAGCCCAACTCATTATTTTTTCATCCAAATAACTTTTAATTTCATAAATAGAGCTACTCAAAAATTTACTTTTATAGTCATCAATTGAAGGAGCTTTGTATCTCGGAACATAGAAAGCTATAGCATCCACCATAAGCTGATAATAATAAGATTGGGAGCCATTGTCATATTTATATTGTAAACCGCTTCTCTTGATTGCAAGGCACTACGAATTGAAGGCTAAGCTCCAAGAGTTGTTTGTGGTGCAAAAAATTCAACACCTATCTTCTTCTTTTTCTAACTTCAGGTCTAGATGTAACGTTCACTTCTTGCTAAATAGGATTACTACCACCTTCAACATTTCCACCCTCCCTTCTATCTTTCTTGTGTTGATACTCTTCAAACAAAGTCTTCATTTTCCATTACACATCATAGCTCACTTTTTTTCAAGGTTCTACATCTCCTTTAACTCTAGCTAAATGCTTCTTTAATCTGGTAATTCCTCCACCTTTCACATGTTGTTAGAAAACAAGCAAATAGTGTGTTTCTTTATATCGGGGACTAATGTAGCATAAGCCCAAGCTAGTTCATTGTGTATTCCTGAAGTAATTGAATTATCAGGAGTAATTAAATATCCTTCCATTTATTTGTAAAAATAAATAAAGACATATATCGAAATTAACTTAATAACTTCATATCAAAATAAATAACACACAATTTCATTATCAACTAATATCACAAAATATGTATTATTTAACCCAAAAGTCCAAACTAACACATTACATAATACACATATATATCTTATATAATATAACTCATTTTGTATGATTAGTTATAGACAATTCAATTTCATCTAACACAATTTACCAATAATTCAAAACTTAACAATTCAAGTATTCAACATGTACATTACACATATACATATTATATAATATAACTCATTTAGTATGACTATATCATACCAAATTCAATTTCATCCAATACAATTCACCATTAAATCAAAATCCAACAACTTAAGTATTCAACACACATAATACACATATACATCTTATATAATATAACATATTTTGTATGATTACATCATACAAAATTCAATTTTATTCAATACAATTCACCATAAGTCAAAGACCAACAATTAATAACACAATACACATATACATCTTATAGAATATAACTCATCTTGTATGATTACATCATTTAACTATAAACTAAAGACATACACTCCCAACTATAACATATCCAACTTTAACTATAACTCACAACTATAAGTTTACAACTTTCTTTATGTAATCTTATAATTCAACTATTAACTAATGTAATTTGTTCGCTTATACAATTCAATTTGTAATGATTATAATTATTTTTTTAAACTAATTTTAATTAACCTTGTTACTAAAATCCTAAATCACAACTTTAATTTAATAATCTTTCATTCACCAATTTTAATCAACATTCTTAGTTTCTTACTCAAGTTAACTCCATAATGAAGAGTTAACATACACTACACAATTCAATTTCATCCAACAAAATTTACCAATAAACAATATAAAAATGAAAACATTTAATTTTCTTAACTTAATTACATATATTAAATCTTATATATTAAATCTTATTTTTTAAATTATTAATCATATGTTAAATACTGTTTTATATACAAATAATAATTAGTAAATTGTACGTTTCATATAAATTAATTAACAAATTAACAACTTAATACATTAATTTTGAAATTGACAGTGCTTAAATTACATTGAAATCGAACCAATTTACAAAAGCAATTCTAACCTTCAAACCCAAATTTTTCAATGTATTAATTTTCTCCATAAATTGACTTGAAATTGAACCAACTTACATAAACAATTCCAACTTTCAAACTAAAATTTCTCAACTCATACAAACAATTCCAACTTTCAAACAATTCACAAAATACGTATAACAAAACCAAAACACAATGCAATTTGCAATTTAGAGCAAAAACAAGCAATTTAGAATACACCAAAAAAAATCAAAAATTGTAATTTGGTTTGGTTACGTCAGGTTTTGTTGGGTTGTGTCGGGTCGAGTCTAGATTTAAAAATGAAAATGGTGATTTTTTTGTTTTTAGGCGAGCAATGATAGTTGACTGGAGCAGCGGTGTAGTGTTGGGCAACAGGTGCGGTGGGTAGAGGTGGAAAGCAATGGTGTGGCCAGTGTTGAGTAGAGGTGGAGAGCAGCAGGCACGGTTGGCAAAGGTGGAGGGTAACAAGCGCGGTGGGCAGAGGTGCGGGGTAGTAGTGGTTGTGGGCGGTGGCACGGTGGTGGTAGGTGGATAGCGACGTTAGAGGGAGCAAGAGGAGATCGTTGAAATTGAAAATGGTAGAGACGAGAGAGAGAGAGAGAGATGAAAAATTGAAAATGGCATATGTGAGTCAGAGTCTGCGTGGGTCGATGTGTGTGGGATGTTTTGTTTGATTTTTTTCAATTTAGTACTTGAAAATTTTAAGATTTATGGTGCCGACTGGTAAAAATATTGATCATATCAACAGCCAATACCAAGGAAGTTATTTTTGTACTATTTTTAGACCAGTATAATACCTTTTGAAAAGCTATTTAATGACTGTTTGATTCAAAGTTTGAAGTTTTGTACCGTAGTAGACACTCTCAAACGACCATTAAATTTTTTTTAATATGTTATAATTCATTGAAAAATTCAGCTACCACTACCACCTCTACGGATTAACGGTTGAAATGCTTGAAACAAGTGCAATAACCCTGTTTAAGGCTTAGAAGTTAGAACGAGATTTTATTTATAAGTTATTTTATAATATTCATCAAGTTAATATAAGTTATTAGTTTTGTTTTATATTTAATTAATGGACCACTAAATATTCTTTTTATTTTTTATTTTTTATTTAATTATAATGATAGTTATATTTGATTTCAAACCTTACATTTTATTATTTACAATCTAATTTTCTAGACATTGGTTATTTGCAAGGTTTTAAAAAACAGACTGGCTGGTACGATCGTAAAAAGCCTAAACCAATCAGTGGTCCAGTTCGGCTTTAATTAAAAACCTGTCAATCTGTAAACCGGCTGATTTGTTGGAGAATCGATCAGTTATCATCGAACCGGTTAGAATGGTTCGGCTAGACAAAAATTCCTAATCTGTTGTCTCGCCAGTCATCCCTCTTCTCTCCCTCCCCGGACCCCGCTTCTCTCGGTTTGTTGCTCTTCATTAGAACTTACTATGGATTTGTTTTGTGTTTGGCATGATTATTTAGGATACTTGTCCAATGATGGATCACCCAGACATAGAAAGCGGGGTGGTGATATGTCTGTCTTTAAAGAATTTGTTAGAGATTGCCTTCATTTTGAGAAAAAACTAGTCAAGAAAATGGAGAACCTTAATAGATCAAAGAACACGAGTGACTCTAATGTGGAGAAGTGCTCGGGTTTGAGAATAAGGTAACCTTTTAGCTTGATAAACATTTTGTTCACTGTTAGGATATGAGGTTGTCCACAAAGTTGGTCGCCCCTCTTCTCTCCCTCCCCGGACCCCGCTTCTCTCACTTCGTTGCTCTTCATTAGAACTTACTATGGATTTGTTTTGTGTTTGGCATGATTATTCAGGATACTTGTCCGATGACGGATCACTCAGACTTAGAAAGTGGGGTGGTGATATGTCTGTCTTTAAAGGCTCTGTTTGAGATTGCCTTTATTTTGAGCAAAAACTAGTCAAGAAAACGGAGAACCTTAATAGATCAAAGAACGCGAGTGACTCTAATGTGGAGAAGTGCTTAGGTTTGAGAATAAGGTAACCTTTTAGCTTGATGAACATTTTGTTCACTGTTAGGATATGGGGTTGTCCACAAATTTGGTCGCCCCTCTTCTCTCCCTCCTCGAACCCCGCTTCTCTCGCTTCGTTGCTCATCATTAGAACTTACTATGGATTTGTTTTATGTTTGGCATGATTATTCAGGATACTTGTCCGATGATGGATCACCCAGACATAGAAAGAGGTGTGGTGATATATCTATCTTTAAAGACTTTGTTTGAGATTGCCTTCATTTTGAGCAAAAACTGGTCAAGAAAACGGAGAACCTTAATAGATCAAAGAACGCGAGTAAATCTAATGTGGAGAAGTGCTCAGGTTTGAGAATAAGGTAACCTTTTAGCTCGATAAACATTTTGTTTACTGTTAGGATATGGGGTTGCCCACAAATTGGGTCATCCCTCTTCTATCCCTCCCCGGATCCCGCTTCTCTTGCTTCGTTGGTCTTCATTAGAACTTACTATGAATTTGTTTTTTGTTTGGAATGATTATTCAGGATACTTGTCCACCGATGGATCACCCAGACGTAAAAAGTAGGGTGGTGATATGTATGTCCTTAAAGACTTTGTTCGAGATTGCCTTCGTTTTAAGTAACAATTAGTCAAGCAAACGGAGAACCTTAATAGATCAAAGAACGCAAGTGACTCTAATGTGGAGAAGTACTCGGGTTTGAAAATAAGATAATTTAGCTCGATAAACATTTTGTTCACCAGAGCTCAGTGAGCGTTTCTCAGACATCCATTTGGTCATTTACCATAAATGAAGTAATCTTTTAACTTTTTCCATCTTTATTTTCATGATTACTTATGGGGCACTGATTTTTTTAGTTAGTTCACTTGCTTATATGGATTGAGTGTGTCTTGACAAGAGTTTTATGAGATTATGTCCAATATATAATCACAATGAGGCTTGTTTGGTTCTTTGCCTAAAAATTTATTGGTGGGAGACACTCTCTCAGAATGTTGGGCAACTGTTGGAGTGTTGACTACGAAGGGGCATCCAAAAACTAGTTCTGATGGCAAAAGCTATTTCATTTCGAAACTTGGATGTTTAGATGAAAATACTATTTTCGTTTTCTTGTTTGGAGATGCTTATCAACAGAACTGCAAAGAACACGTTGGAACAGTTTTTTCCCTATTCAATTATACCGTAGGCAAGGACAATCTGGTAGTGATAAGTTTTGTAACATTTAGAACTCTATTTCATATCAATTTCTGTAACATTTAGAACTCTATTTCATATCAATTTTTTGTTCTAGATGTTTAGATGAAAATACTATTTCCATTTTCTTGTTTGGAGATGCTTATCAATAGAATTGCAAAGAGCACGTTGGAATAGTTTTTTCCCTACTCAATTGTATCGTAGGCAAGGACAATCTGGTAGTGATAAGTTTTGTAACATTTAGAACTCTATTTCATATCAATTTCTGGTTTTGGATGTTTAGATGAAAACACTATTTTCGTTTTCTTATTTGGAGATGCTTATCAATAGAACTGCATATAGGACGTTGGAACAGTTTTTGCCCTATTTAATTGTACCATAGGAAAAGATAATCTGGTAGTGATAAGTTTTTGTAATATTTAGAACTTTATTTCATATCAATTTCTGGTTTTGGATGTTTAGATGAAAAATACTATTTTCGTTTTCTTGTTTGGAGATGCTTATCAATAGAACTACAAAGAGCAAGTTGGAACAGTTTTTGCTCTATTCAATTGTACCGTAGGCAAGGATAATATGGTAGTGATAAGTTTTTGTAACATTTAGAACTCTATTTCGTATCAATTTCTGTAACATTTAGAACTCCATTTCTTATCAATTTCTGTAACATTTAGAACTCCATTTCATATCAATTTCTGGTTTTGATAGTTGGGTTATATATACTTTTTCAAATATTCAATTTGTTGATCTAAATCACCAAAATTGAAAACTAGCAATATTTCAGCCAGGTTATTTAAAGTGGAGCAATTGCTGGAGCAAAGTTTAATAAGTAGGTAACATCTAGTATTTTGTGTATCCATTTTGTTATTGTTCGTCTTCTTTATTACAATTGATAATAAGAATTATTTAAGTTATATACTTTTTCCCTGACAATAGTATACCCAATTATTTTTTTAATGCTTTTTAGGTTAAATCATAATGGAGAATATGGAATCATCCTCTACTCGTGGTAAGTCTGATCCAGCATGGAATTATTTTTCTTCTTCTAAAGCATCTAATGGGAATATCCAATATAATTGTATGTTTCACGATAGAATATTTAAAGGGTGAGGAATTTTTAGAATGAAATAACATCTTCCTGGTGTTAAGGGTAATATTGCCTCTTGCAAAAAAACTCACTTAAAGTACGTGATATGATTGGAAAATATTTGCAGTAATAAGTAAAAAAGAAAAAAGAAAATAAAGAAACTCGTGATATATCTTTTGGAGATGATGAAACACCACAAGTATTAGATAAAGGAAAAACAAAAGCTACTATTGACATAGATTCTTATTTTTCTCCAAGAACAACTCCTGAAATGTCCTCCAGTTGTTGCCGGAACTTCCAGGCATTAGCTTCGGGAGCATTGTGTGAGTAACCTAGACGGTTTCTCTCAATTATTGTTTGCTTAAATTGTGTTTTGAATGATAGATGAATGTGTTTTGATTGTTGGATTCCAGACAATGAAGATCCGATGACTATGATTTGTGAATGAGACGTTGAAGTGCTACTTGAATGTGAATGTGACGAACTATATGTTCCATGTCATGATTGATTGTGACAGATGCATTCTATACACGAATGCATAATCAGATAAAGGCAGTTGTGATTAGAGTAGCCACCGAAAAAGAGCTTAAAGCTTAAATTGTGAAAAAGAGCCTCAAGCTCAGAAAGTGATTAAGAGCCAAAGGCTCACTATGTAAAATGAGTCATATATCCCCATCGGATAAGGGACAGTTATCAATGAGCCCGTATCCAAAATAGATACGAGACAGTTTAGGCACTCGGTCACAACAACGTAATAATTGGAAAAGAGTCACATGAGCATTTCATACACATTTTGTTAAGTATGTTTGATTGATTGACATGCAAAATTTTCCTATGCTTAAGTGAAAATACGATATGTAATCAATTAAGCAAAAAATGTGAATATATGTTATGTTGCATGAATTGAGTGAATCATTGATGATGGTTACCTCATTGAGTTCGCAAAACTCACCAAAATTGCAACGCTGACTTTTCAGGACAGAGAGACGACTCTAGCTACTGAGAGACTTTACCAGTAGTATAGACTAGCAATTTGGGAAGTGAAGTCAAGACTCAAAAGTCGGTCAACTGGGTTTTAGATAGACTTTGCATATTTCCTCTTTCATGTAGCACTTTTGTAGTAGAAATTGATGATGTATGAAAAAGGAATCGATTTCTACTTTATTTCACAAAGATTTGGTATATCTACAATAAAAGACTCCCACGACTCCTAAAGAATCAACTCCTAAAGAAACGAAAACAACGCCTTCCATATATATAGTGCTACCTAAACTGCATCACCTTCCATATATATAATTCTACGCCAACTACAACACCTTCCATATATACAAGATCCAATACTCCCCCTCAAGTTGGTGCATGAAGATTTCGAATGCCCAACTTGCAAAGAAGGTATTCGAACTGATGACGACCAAGTCCCTTTGTCAATATATCTGCCAATTGTTCGTTTGTATGCACATGGCTTGTAACAATACTTCCTCGTTGTATTTCATCCCGAACAAAGTGACAATCAATCTCAATATGTTTGGTTCTCTCATGGTAAACAGGATTGGCAGCAATATGTAACGCTGCTTGACTGTCACAATACAAGCATGCTAAATCTTCATCAAACACTCCCAAAAATTGTAAAATTCCTCGCAACCACTTCAACTCACAAGTCGTGGTAGCCATGGAACGATACTCAACTTCAGCAGAGGAGCGAGATACCGTATGCTGCTTCTTGATCTTCCAAAAAATAGGAGATTTACCCAACAACACTACATAACCTATTAAAGAACGGCGAGTTAAAGGAAAGCTTGCCCAATCTGAATCACAATAGGCCAACAATCTCAAATCACTATCCGATGATAAAAAAATGCCTTGTCCAGGACTTCCCTTCAAATACCTCACAACACGTAATGCTGCTTCCCAATGATCCATTCTTGGATTCTGCATAAACTGAGCTAAGACATGAACATAATAACAAAGTTCAGGTCTAGTGATGGTTAATTATATTAGTCGTCCCACCAATCGTCGGTATCGTTCTGGATCAGCCATAAGTGTCCCATCTGTAAGAGCCAAACGATGATTCTACTCGATTGGAACTAATGCTGGCTTGGCTCCTAGTAGTCCAGTTTCTGTAATAATATCAAGTGCATACTTCCTCTGACATAGAAAAATTCCTTCAGGTCTACGAGCCACTTCAATGCCAAGAAAATATTTCAGCAATCCAAGATCTTTCATATGAAAACATGAGCTAAGATATTGTTTAAGTTTATCTATAGCATCAACATCATTTCCAGCAATTATCAAATCATCTACATACACCAACAGATTCAGACGAGTGGAATTCTTGCAATAAGTGAATAAAGAATAATCTGAATAAGATTGAAGAAATCCATATCTTTTCAACGATGTCACTAACTTAGAGAACCAACACCTAGGAGCCTGTTTCAATCCATATAAAGATTTCTTCAATTTGCAAACCTTTGTTTGATCAGAGGAGGAGAAACCTGGAGGCAACTTCATATACACTTCTTCATTCAAATCCCCATGCAAGAAAGCATTGTTCACATCCATCTAATGAAGCTCCCATTTCTTCACTGCCTCCACAGCCACTACTGTTCTTATTGTTGCCATCTTCGCTACTGGAGCAAAAGTTTCATTGTAGTCGATTCCTTCAATTTGTTTATTCCCCAATATCACTAACCGTGCCTTATATCTCTCAATGCTACCATCTGATTTGTGCTTTATCTTGTATACCCATTTACATCCTATGGCTTTTTTGTCTGCAGGTAATTTCTCAAGAGTCCACATTTTATTGTCTTCTAGTGCTTGAATTTCTTTTCTCATGGCATCTCTCCATTTCTCATCTTTTACCGCTTCTGCATATCCTTTAGGCTCCAAAACGGTATTAACTGCAGCTAGAAAATATAGATGGTTTTGCGAAAAATTGGCACATGTCACATAATTGGATATAGGATAAAGAGTCATACCTGAGGAACACTGCATAGAGTTGGGTTTGGCACGAGTGGGGTCTTTCAAACACCGAGCACTATAGGTGACAAAATCCTTCAACAACACTGATGGCTTGGGTTGTCGCTGTCCTCTTCCCAAATTCTCTTCTTCATTTCTCTCTATACCATCTACCCTGTCATCATCCTGTCTTAAATCCTCAATTCTGTCAAGACTCCCCCTTGCTTCTTCAATGTCAACTCTCTCCCTCAAGTTTGCATCTTGATTACTTGACGCAATTTCTATGGTTGTGTTTACATCCATCTCATCATCAACCACCACATCTGTTGGTGGTTCAGAATTAATTTCAATAACTTTTTCTTTATCCTCAGCATAAGGAAATACCTGCTCATGGAATATCACATCACGCGACACAAAGTATTCTCCATTTTCCACATCATATAAACGCCATCCTTTCTTGCCCCAAGGATACCTTACAAAAACACATTTTCTACTTCGCTCACCAAACTTATCTTTTTCTCTTGTGACCCGTCTGGCATAACAAAGACACCCAAATACCTTGAGATACTCATATTGAGGTACCTTTCCAAACAAAACCTCATACGGGGTCTTCCCATCAAGCAAAGATGAAGGGGTTCGGTTTATCAGGTGTCCTGCAGTTAACACACACTCACCCCAAAACTGAATAGGCAACTGAGCTTGAAACCTTAATGCTCTAGCCACATTCAGTATATGTCTATGTTTCCTTTCTACGCGTCCATTATGTTGTGGCGTGTCAACACAAGACGTTTGATGCAAGATTCCTTGAGTTTCAAAATAGGGTCTCAAACAAGTAAATTCAGTCCCATTATCACTCCGAACAACTTTTACTTGTTTCTTAAATTGACGTTCAATCATTGTACAAAAATTCCTAATTGTTTGTTCTACTTGTGTCTTTAAAGCAACAGATAAATCCAAACAGCACGTGAATGATCATCCATAATTATCAAAAAATAAACTGCACCACAAGCTGCAGGTTCTTTATAAGGACCCCATAAATCACAATGAATTAAAGCAAAACATTCATCAGCTTTATTATTGCTTTGAGGGAAAACTCCACGGCTTTGTTTAGCTCAATAACAAATGTCACAGAATTCATGATCACTACTTCTAGCAACAACTTTATTTCTAATCTCAAAAACATTAGACAAAGCTTTCTCACATGGATGTCCTAACCGTCGATGCCACAATTCCTTCTCATTTCAACCACTAACTTTATTCGCTTGTACTAATGTTGTTGATCGAAAAAGGTAGACCCATCTCGCTGCTCACCCGCTCCAATCAGAGTCCTCGAAGCTCTGTCCTGTATCACACACAACTGATCAGTAAATGTGACAATACCTTTTAGTTCTCGCAATAATTTAGCTACATAAATTAGAGTACAATTCATCTGTGGAACAAACAAAACATGATTCACATATATATTGTTTCCTAAGCACAATTTTCCTTCTTTCACAGCCACTGTATGCTTTCCATTAGACAGTCCCACAGGACATGGTGAAATATCTCGAACGTTGGATAATAGGCTCACATCACCAGTCATATGATGTGAGGCTCCTGAATCCACAATCCAATCATTTAATGATAAATTTGTATTACCAGAAAGTCGTTCCACTCTGCTTGTTTTGGTCGCACTTAACATATCCAGCAACTTTGCCCATTGCTCATCACTCAGTCCCGGGATTCTGTTGCAATCAACATCTGTAGCATTCCTAGTTTCGTCTACTGCAGCTAGAGTGGCATTTGTTGTTGCACCTCTTCGACCGCGACCCGTAGAGACCGAACTAGCTCCTCCACGACCTCGATTACCACCTTTTCCAGACCCTCGAGATCTATCTCCCCACCATTCTGGGTACCCAATAATCCAAAAATATTCTTTAGCTTCATGCCCAGTACGTTCACAATGGCTACAAATCCCATTCTTGTTGTCCTTTGCACGCACAACAGCTGCTTTAGCACCTGACATTGCTTGTGCTGCAAATCCTAAAACTTCTCCATGTCCCTCCTTACTTCGGGCTATATTTCTATGTCTCTCTTCCTAGATCACCATAGAGTAAACTTTATTCAAACTAGGCAATGGTTCCAAACTCAACACATTAGAACGCAAAGTTCCATATATCACATCATCAAGACCCATCAAGAATTGATGAATCCTTTCTTCTTCCCTTTTTCTTTCAATTTCGGCAGAAATATTGCAGATGCACCGTCCACATCGACAGACAGGTATTGGTTCATAATTCGCTAGCTCATCCCACATCACCTTCACGAGCCCATAATATGTCATCACCGTTTGCCCTTGTTGTTTACAAGCTGCAATATCAGTTTTCAATTGATGGACACGAGGCCCATTCCCAATGGAGAATCGTTGCTGAAGATCCTCCCACAGATCCTTTACATTCTCCACATATGTTATGGTATAACGCACAGCAGGTTCAATTGTATTAAAGATCCAAGCCACCAGCATCGAATTCACCATCCACCAGTCTTCGATTTCAGGGAAGTCTTCATTCGGTTTCTCTACACTCCCATCAATAAATCTAAGTTTCTTCTTTGCCCGAAGTGCATTACGCATGGATCTCGCCCATTCTTCATAGTTTTCTCCTTTCAATTGAACATGAGATATGATGGTCCCAGGATTATCTGAAGGATGAAAATAATACAGTGAGGTATTCGTTTGCCCCTTTCCTGACCCTTCTTCACTTTTCTGCTCTTTTCCATTAGCCATGGCTCTGATACCATGAAAAAGGAATCGATTTCTACCTTATTTCACAAAGATTTGGTATATATATAATAAAAGACTCCCACGACTCCTAAAGAATCAACTCCTAAAGAAACGAAAACAACGCCTTCCATATATACAGTGCTACCTAAACTGCATCATCTTCCATATATATAATTCTACTCCAACTACAACACCTTCCATATATACAAGTTCCAATAATGTACGTGTAAGAAATGTTGAAAGACATATTGTAGACCCTTGGGTTTTTTCTGAAATGAAATGAGAAAATTTTGGATTTAAAATATTGTGACTTCTTATGATGCTTATAAGCGATTAAAGTTAAATGATGCCATGTTATGTAAATGTAGTGATTGATCGTAGCGCATCATTATCGTAGGATATGTACTGGAATGTCCTAAGGGTGTTCCAGTATGTACTCTACGGTAACAGAACGCTACATAACATAAGGCTTGCCAACATACAAAAAGGAATTATTGATTGCTATTATAATTGTTAAACAATTGCATCATTATTTAAGTGGGAGCTTTTTATTATTAAAAAGGACGACTAAAGTTTTAAATTTTTATCGGAGCAAAGGATGCACACTGTTTTCCGACAAGCTTGGTTCCCTAAATTGCTAGGGTATAACTTTGAAATTAATTATAAGAAGGGGAAGGAGAACATTGTAGCCAATGCCCTTTCTAAGCTTAGTGAAGTAGAGTTTTATATAATTATCAAGGTTTTAAAAACCGCATCCGGACCGTTCGGTCCAACCGAAAAAAGTTTGAATTGGTAAGTGGTCCGGTTCGATTTCACCTAATAACGTCTATGTATAAAAACCGACCAGTTCAAACTTTTTCCGGTCGGACTAGACAATCCGATCCAGTTTTTAAAACCTTGACTTTTACATATCAAGAACATGATTTCTACCTCCAAAATCTCACTACCCATTAAGACACGATACTTAATAGGCTCCTTATTAAATATATAATAATTACTTAGAGTTGAAAATATATTTGATATACGATTGATTAATATTTCTAAGCCTTAAGACCACTCAACATGGCAATCCGTTAAATAAAGTGATAATTATAAAAAAAATGTTATGTAATAACTAATACGCAACGAACTCAGTCTCTCGTGTTTTTATTCACTTTTAACTTTGAAAGCTTGTTTCTAAAAAGCATATTATATAGCGCAATGTACATCTCTTCTAAATAAAGCTATTATCGAAAATTCACTTTGAGAAATTCAAAACATTTTATTTGTGCGTAAATTTTGACCCTTAAAATAAATGAAAATATTTGAAGTTTCTGAGAAAATCTTGGAATTGCCTTTTTCCCACTCACGTATTCGTATTGTCCAAGTTGGGTTCTAAAGAGGGAGAAAATTAATGATCACGAAATAAAATACGAAGTGAAGGAAAAAATATTTGAACATTCTCAGCGAATCATCCACTACTAATAAACTTCATTATGTTATCCAACGTTAAAAGAACGGGCAAAGCTGACTTACACGCAAAACTTCCCTAGTTATCCGTGGAAGAGATGACAGGAAACTTTATTGGTCTTGAGTGATTTCTTCATCAACGACAAATTCCATTGAAACTGGAAGTAAATAATTTGAATCATCCATCCGATTTTTTGTCAAACCGATCCAACCGGTCTGTCACTGTACGGAACTACAGATTTTCACAAGGTTTCAATTTTTGTAACATTTAGAACTCTATTTCATATCAATTTCTGTAACATTTAGAACTCCATTTCATATCAATTTTTGTAACATTTAGAACTCTATTTCATATCAATTTCTGTAATATTTAGAACTCTATTTCATATCAATTTCTGTAATATTTAGAACTCTATTTCTGTAATATTTTATTTTTACTTATTCTTATAAGTTTTACTTCTTATTTATTATATACCAGTTTTATAACGCTTCATTACCGGTTGAGCATCTAAACCTTAAACCTTTCCTTCGACCAGTTTGATGTTCGATCCAGTTTTTAAAACATTGATAATTATGTTATCTTAAGCTTAAACTCAATTGCTAGAAGTCAAAGTGAGTTGGTGTAACGATAACTTAATTCAAGACGTAGTAGCAAAGTTGAGTAAGGGAAATCCCAATACAAATTCCTATCAATGGAAGGATAGCGTACTCAAGTGGAAAGGAAGGTTAATGGTAGGGCATCATATACAACTCATAACCAAAATCATTACCCTAATATATAAACGTTCAGTGAAAGTTATAGTTTAAAGTTCAAGGTACTCTTAAGAAGTTTTCTGCTCATCCTTCTTTCCATTTTGTTTTAAAGTGAAAATTAGTCTTTGAATTTGTTATATTTGAATAGGAGAAACAAAAAGTTTGTGTGACTTCTTAAATAATAAAAATTGTTATATTAGATCAAATTAAAAGGACTCAATTTGTTAATTTCAATTTTAAATTAAATATTAAAATTTCCAAAATATTTAGATTTAAATTAAATATTGGAATTTTTTTAGTATTAATTAAGTCAACCAAAAATAGTTGTTGTCAAATGTTAAATAATTGTTTCACCACAATAGCTTAAGCTGTTATGTGATGTCAACTTAATTGATTTTATATATTCACTAACACACCCCCTTAAGTGAAATTCCTTTGAACTTGAAACTTGTACAGACTCATTTTATCTTGTGCTGAATAATAGGTGGGTGGTTGGATTTGAATTCACGACCACTTGGTCACAAAGGCTCTGATACCATGTTAAATGACCGTTTCACCACAACAGCTTAAATAGATTAAATTGTTGTGGTAAAATGGTCATTTAACACCAAAAATTGGCATTACAATTTACAAAACAATTCCCAAAATAGAAATTAATATAATTTTTTATAAATAAAAATAAGTGGCTTCTTAGTAATATAAAATTGGTTAGGGAGAGACTACTTCTTCATCATTGATCTTATGTGTCAACATATAATTTCTCATTATTAACTATATGTCGTAAGTGTTAAGTAAATATTTGGACCTCCTCGTCCATTTTGCAGAGACTTCTTTACAATGTTTGTGGGCTGGTCCTAAATTCTCCACCTTCTTACAGATTCTGAGGATTTGCTGGGAGTAAGCAAATACCCTTGTTTGTTCCTGTATTCAGTCACTCAAAGCGATCAAATTCAAGGAAAAATAATAACTATAAAGCATGGCAGACACGTTAGAAGAGAGGAAGGCTTCACGCTCCAACCCTGTTGATCATGGATTTCAGGTTCTTCTTTTTGTTTTTTCTTTTATTTTTCTTTACTCTCGGAATTTCTCGTTTCTAATAGTTGATTGATTAACTGCGTCTCGCCCAATTTCTGTGCTTTTGTTGCGATATCTCCAAAACGTAACCTCTTTTATGGTTTTGGTGCGATATATCTTCTGGGTCTTTTGGGGGATCTTTAATTTGTAGGATTGAATTTTGAGGTGGGAATTTGTGGAGATTCTTCTTTGAGAATAGGTTTCATAACATCAATTTCTCTTTTGTTCGAAATGGCGGTTTCAAAAGCAATTCAGATAAGTACTCAGCACTAAGCTACGTTTATGGAGGCGGAGACAGTAGAGATCGGAGTGAAAAGTTATATGCCCATTAACTTAATTACCAAAACTAGAGTCTCAAGAGCTTTTAAGATCGTCATTACAATGCTTGTTAGATGTAAGAAAATGCACGTTCAGTGCCAAGTAAAATTTGTAACCTTCAATTCAGAAAGGAATAACAGTGGGACGCTTTAAAATGTTCAACCATTTCTTGCACTGGAAGTACCTGTTTGTCTCTTTATCAAAGTTATCATTGTCTGAGAAATACCCGTTCTGCTTCTTTTCCCGTGTTGATCATTTGTGTTTTTATTATCTCAGATACCAACATCCTCCTATTTTCCAGCTTATCCACATGGTGAATTTCAGATGGTACCAATCATTTACCCTACACTAGTTCCAGGATTGGAACTTCAGAACGAGGAACAGATAAATCGTGGGGCTGGCCTATATGCTGTGCCCGTTCCATCTTATATGGGGCCAGTTGCTGGACTACCACCAAGCACCCTTATTCCTCTTACCTACAGTATCCCAACGTAAGCGGATCATAAACCTTAACTGTTAGTTTTGGAGTTTAATTTTGATTCAGTTTAAAGAGTAATTTTGTCCTAGGAAAATTAAACACGTTTTGGTTGACTCATTTTTGTAGTATGCTTTTCCCTGCACCAAATGGTTATGCTGTTAAAAACTATGTCTACAATTATTTTGGGTTTGTCGAGTTACATCCTTAATGTTCATCCATTATTGCTTTTAGCTCAAATGACAGTTTTGAGGTCAGCAACAGAATAACAGTCAAAACAAGCAACCCTTCATCCTTTCAGCTGGAAATTACCTGTCGTTTGCCACTGTGTCATAAGCCCATGATTAGCCTGGAAACTAATGTAATAAAGATTTCAGTAAATGAAGAAACTGCTTTGTTGATGTTTGTGAGGGTGGAGATGATGGATGATAATTAATAATTCTGTTGTATTACATGGTACATTGGACTGCTAAATAGAGTAAGAAAACATCATTCTCTTTGTGGCCGCTTAAGCAGTGGAACAAGTCCTGAACCTAGGCCAGCAGGTGATCATGGGCAAGGAGGACAACCGCAACAACAGCAACAGCAACAACAACCTGCACCTGTCATAAGGAGATTTCAAATTGCTTTTCATCTCGATTTGGTACTTATTCTTAAACTGGCAGCTGTGATCTTTTTGTTCAACCAAGAAGGATCAAGGCAAAGACTCGTCGTACTTGTGTTTTTTGCTTCTATCATCTATCTGTAAGTGTCAACTCCTAAACTCTGTCTTCTCTTCGTTTTCTATCGTTATCTTTTGGTAATAATATGCATATAGCATTAATCTGCTATGCATGTACGCTTCAAGTCCTAAGAAAGGGATGCCTAGAAAATGTTGAAGCACATGAGCTTAGAGTTGGAGAAACAAAAGAAGTATAGTTAAATGAAAGCAGAATGACGACTAGCAAACATGCTGGCCCAAACCAAAGGCTCATAGGCGTGTTTTTTTGCTTTTAAAAGCCTTAATATTTTTTTCGGAACCTCATACCATTTATGTAAAGGATGTTTGTTATACTCTATGTGGATTATTGTAGGTATCAAACTGGAGCACTTACACCATTGATACGATGGCTCTCACAAAGCATGCAAAGGGCAGCTCCTGCTCCACGGCCACCCAGGCCACCTCCTCTGAGGGCTGAAAACGCCCCTCCTGCTGCAAGGCAGAATGATAATGTTCCTTTGGCAGGTATTTGTTCAATATTCTGAATGGTAGTCCTATTCATGATTTGTGGATGAAGTGAGGTCACAAGGTGTATATGAATCAAAGAACAGAATACTATGCTTTACCGGCCCAAAAATGATATCAAAAGAGAGAGTTTCATATCAGACTTTGTTCTCAACCGATATTGACTCTTTATGTAATTGACCTAATTTTAAAAAAGTTCTAAGACTAAATTAAAAATGACTTTATAAAATTGTCTACAATATATTTGATAATAATGAAGATATAAATAATAATGTATTAAATAAAAATTTTTATGTAATTGAACTTATACAAAGTGATTATACATTATATAATTAAATATATTAGTTTAACATAATTTAAATATTTTTAATAAATAATTTTTAAATTTTATACTGAAAATGAAAATTATTATAATAATTTTTAAAATATGTAAAGATAGAATTTAAAATTAAGTTCACTTATTATAAATGTATTTTTTTTACTTTATTCTTAGTTTTGTATATGAGAATTAAACGTTCTTTTTTTTATACCAGTTGTTGTGGTTATTGTTTATATAAAAAATATGTGAAAAATAATATTAATAGGAATAAAAAGATAGTTATTATATCAAACTCATATTATTATAATTTTCAGATAGTTTTGAAGCAAAATTTAAAAAATATAGCACAATATATCGAAGCATTATTTTGTAATTTTTAACTATTTTTTGAAACGAGATTCGATATTGATCGGTATCAATACTTTATTGTATCATAATCAAATCTGATACTTAAGTTTGGTGTAACATTCATAACATTGATATGGATGCATAGGATTTGTATTTATCCCAAATTATATCCCTTTTTGTGTGACCTTAAAAAATATCTGATAATACTTGAGGCTAGTGTTTGGAGTTTGATTCAGACTATGTCAAGAAGTTACGTGTTTCGTTGGATTTCTTTCATCCTCATATGCTCAAATTTCAAGATTCTGGTGATAACTTGTTATTTTGATCCTTGTTACTCTTCTGACTTCTCCAGAGGAACAAGCTGGAGCTGAGAATGAGGATCGGCTGCCGGAGCATGGTAACCCGGCTGTTGAAAATGAGAATGTGGCCGAGCACGGTGGAGCTAACGGCGTTAACCACTGGTTGGGAATTGTTAAGGAGATTCAAATGATCATCTTTGGCTTTATCACTTCCCTTCTCCCAGGCTTTCACAATGTAGAATAGAAGCAGCAATTAGAACCATAAACTGTAATCAAAACCTTTTAAACCGCTGTAAAAAAAGAGCTTTAGCATTCTTTGCTTTACAAAAACGTTCGCTGCTTTCATTTGTATTTACGTTATAATATTTTTCATTTCTCAGCTTTAACAGCCAATGCAAAATCTCCCCTTGATTTGGTCTAATTTGGGGTATTGAACAGGATGTCTATGCAGGAACCGAGAGACCCTTATGTGGACTCGAATGACCAATCTTTCTTCAAGTTTTCAAATATTGAACTTTAGATGAACGAGTGAAATGAGTCAGAGAGACGAAAACTGGGAAGTGAAAAGATAACAGTAGCTTAAAAAATGCCATATATTGTACTCTGAATGGATGTACAACCTTAGACAAGGATGTCGGGGTCAAAGAGATGAGCAGTTAAGATCTCATAAAATCTAATTGTTTATCTGCAATAGTTTGATCCTTGTATGTGACAGGGCAATGAGTGGCTAATGATTGGTGTATTTGATCATTAATTTCGTTACATCAACAATAACCATTCGGCATTTAGCTGAAGTGTGCACGCTTTTCTGCATCGCCTTGCCTTGCACGCAAAATATTTACAGTTCCGTAACTTCACCAAAATCTAAATAAAAATATGACGCAACTTCTTCCTTTCTCTTTCGTTTCCTTGAGAATTGAACGAAAGGGGATAGGACAAGTAGAAGTCAATTGCTTAGTAGTTTTCAAGAACAAAATCATCAAAAAACTGAACCTGGATTCTGAGAGAAGTACCAGACCAGGAACTCCTTAGGCAATAGGCATGGAAAGATCAAGACAACATAAACTAGTTAGTTAGGCAACTGACCCCAGTAGACTTATTGCAACTCGTGTTTTCAGGCAGACCAAAAATATAAAACTTTGATAAACCTGCAACTCCTCAGGAATATGTAGGAAAGGAAGCTGGCATAAACTCACTTTATTTTGCGCCAAAAGAATAGTAATTACAAACGTATCACATGTTACAAAAGTTACATCTCTAATAAAAGATTGCTAATTTTCCGAAGCTCCTTAATAGCTGTCATAGCTGTAACTTGCCCTTTGCCAACTAGAATGTTTTTCGAGAAATTCTCCAATGATCCTGCCTGACCCCGATCTTGCTGGAAAACAGACTCAATCACCTGCCAAAATAAGTGATAAAGACCAGCTTCATCTTCAAGTTGAAAAAATTTTCTGCATTTAAGCACTTCCAGATGTCTATAAAAAAGACACAGGGTTTTACCTGAATATGTTCAAGCATTGACTGGCCGAGATTCCTCAAAGTACCCATCACATTCTGGTCAACACCATCTCCTTTTTCACTAGAAGTTGAAAGACAGGGTCCATCCACAGAAGAATCGTCATTAGCCGCCTTTTTACAGGCATCACTGGCAGATATTGTGGAATCAGGTTTCCTGTTTCCTTTTTCGGAGGTTTCGTCAACAACATTATTGCGTCCGAACTTCCAAAACCAATGAAATTTACCAGAAAGAAGCTTCCGATCTTTTGCACCAGTCGAAGAGCCCTTGGAAGGCTCTCTGCTACTCTCTGAATTAACACAGGCATCATAAGGATTACAGGAAACAGGTAGAATTGAATCCTCTTGGACAGCCTCAGGATGACCATCATTTTCATTGATATACAAATTTGAGGCAACACTACTCTTCTCCGAGTCAATTTCAAGATCATTAGCACCACAAGAAGGACTAAATGGGTCTGAAAATACAGATGAGTTTTCCTCACTGACATAGTTTCCACTTAAACGTCTCTCATTATCTGTGCAAGTCAAGTCCTTACTAATACTATCTTGACCTTCCCCTTCATATCCTGCAGGTTGATCATCCTTCTTGTTTGAAACCTCAAGACAGCTTGCCTCTTCAGTATCTTCATCCAATCCAAGCTCATTACATAAGTCCTCCAGCAATCTGCGTCTAACAGATGACTTGTGGTCCTTATTGCTGCTCCCAACATTTGCTGGGGATGGCTCGGATTCAGTTCTGGATAAACTCAGTCTTACTTTCTCTGACCACCCTTTTTTCCGGTTTAGAGTTCTCTTTTCAGAATTTTCTTTTCTGAGTTCTTCAGCTTTGTGCAGATCTCTCCACTTTTCTTCCCAATAGCTGTCAGGCACCACATGTAACGGAGTTGTTGTAGGAATTGAATCAACTGAAAGGGTATGACCTCTCGTCACTCTTGGTTTATTACAGATATACGTCTCCCCACCAAATACGGGTGATGAGGATAATACATTAGTCTCTAATGCGAGAGTCTGTACAGATTTTGCCTTATTTATTAGTTTCTTCAGATCTACATTCTCAGGAAAGTTCAACAGTCTCTGGAGACATGTAGTTGCGTTCTCTGTGGCAAGAAGTGAAGATCTCAAGTGAAGCAACATAGAAACCGCGATAGCTGAGATCAATACTCCGCGAGGTGAATTAAAAGTTGCAAAACTAGAACCTGTATCATCTGCAGAAACTTTATCTAATGTATTGTTATCTGCTGCAAATATTTCATCCCAAACAAATAATAGCTCCAGGAGTGAAAACTCTCGGCCAAATAAAACCCTCAACCAGCGAAGTGAAAAATACTGGGGTTCAACACCAAGCTCAACAAGGTGGCTGTGCAAAGATGAATCAACAATAGACAGCAAGTGGTACAGTGCAGATGAAGCTTCAATTACCGGAGGTAAGCCAGAATGGGAACCAACTGCAGGCGCAGGAGAGAAAAAATCTGCCATGGCAACTGAACCATGAGCCCCACTCATCAAAGCATCAAACATTGAGTAAGCATCATGTTCCATGAATTTCTCAGATAAGACAATTCCCAGTTCACCTTCAGCCCCATAGGCATCACTCAGCATAAGTATGGTTTGTATTTCAGGATCCAGCTCCAGGAGACTTTTAACTTTTGTAGCACCCTTGGAGCCAATTTCATCTTCCTCGGGATCTAAAAGTTTCTTGAATTCGAAATTATATGTCAGATCATTGTCATGAACTGATAAGTCATCAAATTTGTCAGTGAAATGGTCTTCATACTGCTTCCTCACTTCCGTTAGATGCTCTATATCAACATGAAGAACATATAATAAAGGCGCCAAAAGTTCATGCATTCCTGTAAAGGAAACCCCGTTATCAGTAAATAGAGATTAGATTTTCCCATAAACAAATATCATTGAGGACTGCACCTGAACTAATATTGCAGAATTATATCCAATATTAGCTAATTTGATGTAATGTAAAACTTAAGATTCAAGAATTTTTGTGTTCATAATAGAGAAAAAGATATCCGATAATCACTGTTTATCTTCATGTAAACATCTTTTCATCTATGGTACACAATGCAAAAAATGCCTATCATGTTATTTAAACATTATTATTCAGGAACTGAGCATCAAATGGACTCAGAAGTTAAAAAAGAAGGTAAAAAAGCATTGACTTGCAACATTCCATGGGTAGTTCCATTTTACCTTGCTTGTAACTATATTCTGGGTGTCTGAGGCACCATAAAAGCAAAATTCTTCTCAACATTCCTTGACATCCAGGTGTCTGGAAATAACTCTCGTGTTCAGGATACAATCGTGACAAGTCCTGGTCAACTGTCTTTTCCAATTCAGCATTCCGAAAGAAACGGCTCCAGGTACTGTCTGCATTCAAGATTAACCCCATGGTCGTTGTGAAGAAGAGATATACTCATAGAACAAGTTCTTTAGCCCAAATTGCAAGGGCATCGATATAGTTTTGAACACATATGAGCCCAAGTTGAAGATTGAAAAAAAGGGGGCATTGTATATACGGATGCTGAATATCAATCACCAAAACAACATCATGGGATCAAGCAAATAAATCTGGCAGAGACAAACTAAAGCAAAAAGAGAGAGAGAGAGAGAAACATCTGTCGGCAGTGCAGGGCTATTTCTTAAGCAGATAAACCCAAATAACAAAAGAAGTCTTACCCGGGTTTTGTGAAAGTGGGTTATCTAGAACAAGATCAGGCGAATTACTTTCGTCCTTTTTAATTTGCGGATCAACTAAGAGACGTCTTCTTAAAGCAGCATATCTGAGAAGACAAGAAATGACCTCATATTAGAGCTCAGTGGCATAGCAACCACACATATTTATCTACTACAGAGATGCCACAACTCAGGAGTACATTGTGAAGTCGTGATCTTTAATGATACTGCCAATCGTACAAAACGTATAAGTTAGAAGGCAAACAATGCCTTACGGATACTGATCATAGGCAACCGCATAAGAGGAAAAAAAATAAATCTTTCAGTAAATGGATAAAATGGTGTTTTTATAGTCTTGAAACAAGAAAGAAAAAGAGGACTGAAAATTGCCGAGAACGAACCTACAAGAACAGATACTCCGCCATGACAAACATATAATTACCTGAATATAAACCCTCAGATGATAATTTTTTTCTAACAATTAAAAACTTCACCAGCCACCCCACATCAAACAGAAAGTTTAGGAGAAGAAAGGTACAAAGGTTTAAAACCTTCTGCGACAATCAGCCGTGACTCTGCGAAGATCATCAACCGACGAAGATGAAGGCAAAATCCGGAGATTTATGCGCCACCGCACACCTCTCAAATTAGGAAAACCTAACTGATTCTCGTCGGAGGGCTTCGAACACCTCAATTCCGGCGAGGCCTTTTCAATTGCGGCCGGTGACATGATTATCTCAAACAAACCAAATTACACAAAAACCAAGCAAAACCCACCAATTGCAGCTCTAACCCGCATCAAATCATCAAAAATCTTACCAAAAACATGACATGAACCCATGAAAGGAATGAACTTTATATGGGGTTCTAGAGATGAGAGCTTTTTGTGCTAAATAATGATCCTTCTGCGAGATAAGACAAAAGAGAGATAATTCGGGAACGAAATAGAGAAAGAAGCCAAATCTATGGAGAGAGAGGGGGAAGAAGGGGGTTTGTGACTGGAATCAAAAGAACGAGTATGGTATTATGGAGGATTGCATGTATCTCTGAGGCGTTGGTCATGTCCTTGAAGGCTATTCAATTGTTTTTATTAGTTCCTTGTTCTTTTTCTTGAACGTTTCTCAAACTTTTCTGAGACACAATTGTCAATTGGACAACAAAGTATGTTGCGAGTTTTGATTAAATTCAATATTAAGATAGTTGTTGCTGATCATACATAAATTAGTTTTTTTTTTCCAAAGAAACTCCGTAGGCGGGTTAAGCGGGCACACCTCTTCGAAAGCACAACTGACGTACCACCTCACAAGCCGGTCAAGTGGTCACACCTCATCATCAAGGGCTCAACTAGTTCTCCACCTACAGGTAAAACCTCGGCTGCCCCAGGCTCTTACAAGAGAAGCTAGCATAGAATCAAACCTGAAACTTGACCGAAACCAAGTCCTACTCTCAACCATCGAGCCACACCCTATGAAAGCTTCTTATTACATGTAATAGTAATCAATGACGGAGCTACGTTTGTGGTGGGGGGGCCATGGCCCTCCTTTCAAAAAAAAATTTTTTAAATTACTTATATAATTATAATTTTTAAAATTAAAAATATAAGTGACCCCCCTTTAAAAAAAATTTATATTTAGATGTTGATCCCGGCCCCCCCTTAGAGCTGAATCTCGCTCCGTCCATGATAGTAATAGTTCTTTCCCATATACTATTATGTGATTTCACTCATAAGATAGGCATAAATTCCAACTAAACCCTGATTTGTAAGTAATTCTGGTGTGAATCTAATATTGAATTTAAATTTCACTCATACACCACAAATTAATAATTTTTATTACATAATAAACTTTCACGGTACGGAATTAGATTAATAGATTAAAATAATTATTATGTTAAATTAGTCATATAATAATTTTGATTTTTTCTATGTTAAAAAATTACTATGGTTAAATAATTGACTATCATATTTATTGAAAACTATGATTATATTGTAATTAATAATTTCTAAATATTAAGTGTAGTTAGATCTTATTTTAAACATTATAATTAAAATTCTATTGAAAACTTTTTTTGTTTATTTATACCGATTTTATTTTTAATCTATTTTTTAAATAAACTAATTAAGTTAATGCAGTTATATTGAATTAATTTAAAACATTCTATTTGGTGAATTAAATTCATATTCAATTGATAATATTGTTAAGTTCAATATGTTTTATTTTATTAAATATATATTTATTGAATTTTAAACATAGTCTATAAGTTAGTAAATTGTAATAAATCAATTGATTAATATTTTTATACAATCCTAATACTATTAATTTATTTATATATGGTTCAGTCGGATTTCGCAGGGGCTGGATGCCGTCGTCAGGATCCATGATTCTGAATAGTTTGGACTAGAGAACACCTGCAAAACAATAAAGGCATGCCGGGGGTTGGTCCCCGGG
>JAOSBM010000205.1:13568575-13582538 GCA_027568955.1 Erythroxylum tenue
AACTCAAAGGGAAGTTTTATAAAACGGTGATTCGTCCAACTATGTTATATGGGGCAGAGTGTTGGCCTACCAAACGTTGGCATATTAGACAGTTGTTGGTAACTAAAATGCGTATGCTTAGGTAGATGTATGGCATTACCAAGAGAGATAAGGTCCGAAACCGGGTGGTAAGAGATCTATTATGAGTAGCTAGCTTTGCCGACAAGTTGAGAGAGACTAGACTTAGGTGATTTGGGCATGTGCAGAGGGGGCCCTCAGATGCTCCGGTATGAAGCTGTGAGAGAATAACACTTAGTGAATATAAGAGGAGGAAAGTGATCAACGAGGATATGTCAGAGTTGACCCTTCATGAGGTAGTCGCTAAAAATAGAAAAGTTTGGCACGATCGGATCAGGGTTAAGGAATAACCGTCCAGTTATCCAAGATCAATACAACAATTACTAAGAGATATGTGTCAAGTGTGCGGATTGCCCGACAGGTGTGGGGGGGACAATAGGGGGCCATTCTGACAGGATCTCTAAGAGAGGTCCCCTATACTTACTACATGACAAGGAGGGGTAGACTTTGCAGTTTATTTAGGTTCTCGCATATTTGACTTCCTGCAGGTATTCTCCATGATTATTGTGATTTTTCTTCTTCTTCTTCTTCTTCTTATTATTATTATTATTGTAATGATTTGTTTCTATAACTTGCATCATTCTTATATTGTCTCATTTGCATGTTGGTCCACCGGAAACAGCCTCTCTACTATGTAGGGCTAAGGCTGCGTACTATCGGACCTCCCCAGACCCTGCTTCATTGCGAGATTTCGGACTGTGTGATAATGATGATGATGATATTTATGTACTCTTCAGTTGTGCGTTAAGTGTGGAAAACATATATCAATAAAACGACAATTCTTCAACAGCTATACTTTTCAATTTCTATCGATTTTTTCTTGGTATCAAAGCCAAAAATGTGTTGAAAGAACACGTTAAGCCAAATATGAATTTGTCTTCATTGTTGTCAGCCAATAGTTCTATTCCCATCAACTTGACGAACGGTGAAGCTCTCTCACGAGACGTATATTATCTAGCATGAGCAGGTTAAAGGCTTAGCTCTTTACTATAGAGTATGGGGACTGCTCATTGGAGAAATCAAATACAAAACCACAAAACTAGATGCTACCATCGAAGCCACCAAAATAGCAAAATCATCCAAAACCAAGGAACATGTGCAAGCAGAAACCAACGAGTATATCACTTAGAAGCAGATTGATCTGAAGTTGCAAGATCTATTTATTGCTACGCTCTCTCCAGAAGTTTTGGGACTAGCAATTGGGCAAGAAACATCAAAGGATATCTTGAAAACTCTTGAACAAGAGTTTGCTAGTACAACTCAAGAAAGAGAGTTTTCTTTACTACAACAACTGACTTATCTTCACAAAGAATTGGATACTCCTATGATGGAGCACTTGTGGTCATTCAAATCAATATGCGATCAACTAGCCACAATCGACAAACTAGTACCAGACACAACAAAGGTATATCATCTCCTCATAAGCCTTGGTCCTAATTACAAAGACTTTGCTACAACTATGCTTAAACCGCCCTCGCCTACATACTCTAAATGTGTGTCTCATATAAACTCCTATGAAGCACGAAACATAAGGATGTCAATTTTGGCCTGGCCCGTCTAGATTTTGGGTGAGCTTGACCAAGTCATGGGTGGGTCACGGGCCAAAATTCATCGGCCCGATCGAGGTTGTACAGAGCACTAGTTGGCCCATGGCCTGATCATAACTTTAAAAATGATGTCGTTTTTTTATACGTTTTAAAATATATATATAAGGTGGGTCGGGTGCCAGGCCAGGAACGGCCCAACCCATTAACATCTCTAACGAAACATATATCTCGAGAACACTGGCACTACATTATTTACTTTTGCTGCATAAAGGGAATCACCACAAGGAAGAAACAACAATCGTGATACAAATCGTTTTTCTTCACAAGGTAAAGGTTTCTATCCAACTTCAACTCATGCTACTAATCCTTCATCGAATCAAGCACTTGCAAGGATCTGTCAATTATTTCAGCAACAGACTGGAAACACAAAGGTTCTACACAATCGTCATCTGGAAGCAGGCTTAAGGAGAGTCGTCCACCACCACCAGGCATGCGACAAATGACACCAACAGAACGTGAGCTATACAACGATGAAGTTTGTCAATGGTGCTATCGACAAGGGCACATTGCGAAGATATGTTGGGGACTACTACAATCTTCCAACAACTCCAATGATTGACCTCAAGCTCTAGTAGCTCTCACATTGGATAACTCACTCTCAGATGTTGAATGGACGATTGATACTAGAGCGTCAAATTAAATGGCTCATGATTCAGGTATATTTACATCGCTTAGAAACTATATAGGTCATGACTTTGTTATTATTAGTAATGGAAAAAAACTCAGAATTGATGATATTAGAGAAGTGCCCATTACTGATGGTAAGAAGACACTCTCATTAAAGGAAGTATTACATGTCCAGAACTTACACAAAATTTGTTATCTATAAGTTAGCTCACATCACAAAATAAAGTGAACTATGAATTTATTGATAAGTTATTTTGTGTGAAGGAGCGAAGGATAGGGAAGATTCTGCAGAAAAATGTAAAGGAGACCTATATGTGGTGCCTAAAGTTCAATTTGGGTTTGTTGCACAAAAATCGACCCACGCCAAAGAGGTTAGGCATCACCATCTGGGTCACCCACAGGACTCATCACTACATCGACTAGTGTCAGATGGCTTAATATCTTTAATCTCTAGTAATAAGGATAAACATCTTTGTCAAAGTTGCTGCATTGGTAAACTTAGCAAATTGCCCTTTCATTTATCTGAAACAAATGCTAGTCAACCGTTTGCAAAAGTACATTGTGATTTATAGGGACCTGCCCCAATTTTATCTCTATGCAAATTTCAATACTATGTGTTGTTTGTTGATGATTATTTTCGATACATATGGTTGGCCCTAATGAAATCTAAGGCTGAATTTTTGATATACTTCTCTCCTTTAAACAATTGTGTTTCGTCAATTCAATAAGAAGATCAGGGTGTTTCACTCTGATAATAGAGGGGAGTTTGTTAATCACAAGCTTGGAAACTATTTTCGCAGTAACAATATTGTTCACCAATTGTTCTGCCCCTACACACCAGAGTAAAATGGGAGAGTGGAATGACGACATCTAACTATAAAAGAGTTAGGAATAACAATGTTATTCCACAGTGGTTTGCTAAACTGTTTATGGATAGAAGCTTTCTCCACTACTACTTACTTAATAAATCGATTACCGTCATCTGCACTTAATTTTTCTACTCCTTATTTTAAACTATATGGTGAGAATGCTAACTATAAAAATTTCAAATTTTTGGTTGTAGATGCTTTCCCTACATTTAGGACACAAGGGAGACAAATTTTGATTCCCAATCTACTCCTTGTATTTTTATAGGGTAAAGTGACAAGCATAAAGGGTTTAAATGCTATCATCCAACTACAAGAAAGATACTTGTGTCTCGCCATGTGGTTTTTTATAAGTAATTTCTACCATATAAACATGTATCCTACTTTAAGCAATACCACAAGGAGCAACAAAAATTTCTTGAAGAAGTGAATTTTGATGACGACAACAAATGTGAAACTTTTGCACCGTCCACTTCAGTGTCAACAGTTGACCTTCCAGTTCCCTCTCTTCCTATTACCAAGTTGATTTCACTAAGGGATGTAGCAGCTCAACCTTCTCATGACATTCCTAATGCCTTCAATGGTTCAGATGCACATGGGACAGATGTAAATGTCGAGCTCGACTTTAAATCACATGTCTCACTAGATAGATAGGATCATGAACTCTTGGTGTTAAATTCAGCCTCTATTGACTCCAACCTCACATCTGATCTCATCCCTCAGCATTTAGGTTTGTCTCCTACCCCAACTCAAACTAGTTTAAGTTCCTCTACTGCAGGATCTATTGATGACTTGAATAGCCTAATCGACATCCAATGCACGCACACTCTCAGTCTGGCATTGTCAATCCAAATCTTAAGTATACACTCACTATGACATATGGTACTATTCCAATCGAACCCAAAACGATAAAAGGAGCTCTTGCTCATGTTGGCTGGAGACAAGCAATGCAAGAGGAACTTACAACTCTTCATGATAATCAAATGTGGGATTTAGTTCCTCGAACTCTTGACATGCATGTGATTAGGTCTAAATAGGTTTACAAGGCAAAACTTCGTGCCGATGGCACTCTATATCTCTTAAAGGCCAGGTTAGTAGCTAAAGGATTTCATCAGGTCGATGGAATTGACTTTAATGAGACATAACCATCATCAAATCAGGTGCGATTAGATTAATTCTTAGTATTGCATTGGTTCAGGGCTAGATAGTTCGACAAATTAGATGTCAAGAATGCATTCTTACATGATTTCCTTACAGAAGATATCTTTATAGAACAACCTTTTGGGTTTGTCGATTTACATCTTCCTAATCATGTCTGCAAACTCAAGCAAGCTCTATATGGCTTGAAACAAGCTCCAAGAGCCTAGTTTAATCGTTTTATTGCTTTTCTTTTAAAACTTAGGTTCCTTTGTAGCATAGCAGACTCCTCATTATTCACATTACATTGTTCTTATGGCATAATTCTTCTTACTCTCTATGTTGATGACATGCTTGTCACAGGATCAAATACTCAGCTTATTGATAGATTTGTATCTCTTTTACATACAAAATTTTCAATGAAGGACCTCGAAACTATTCATCACTTTCTTGGCATTGAAATTCAACATAATGATCGTGGTCTCTTACTCTTGCAATCTCACTTTGCCTACTATATTCTGGAAAAGGCGCAGATGTTAGATTGTAAGCTCGCCAAGACGCCTCTAACGTCCAAAACTCGCCACCTCCTCAAAGTACAACATTGTGGGATCCAACACTGTATAGAGCTATGATTGGATCCCTTCAATACTTGACGTTCACCAGGCCAAACATCTCTTTCAGTGTTAATTTTGCTACTCAATTTTCTCAAACATCATCATATTATAGTTTAACTCTAGTTAAGCGCATCCTTCAATATATTAAAGGGACATTAAACCTTGGCATGCAATTTATAGCAGATACTTCACTTGATTTGTGTATTTTTTCTAATGCAGATTGGTGGGTTGTTCACTAAGTCGACAGTCTACAACCTGGTACTGCACATTCCTTGGTTGAAATATCATCTTTTTGTGTGCCAAGAAACAAACCATCATTACTCACTTTAGTACAGAAGCTGAATTTAAGGTCATGGCCCATACTGCCGCTGAACTCATTGGGCTTACCTATTTGCTTCGAGATTGTGTTGTTACTTTACCAGCACTGCCTCTTCGTCTCTTCAATAACCTTAGTGCATTACACATGATAGTAAATCCACTCTTCTATGCCTGCACGAAGCACATGGAAATCAACTACCACTATGTACGGGAACATGTTGCACTTGGGTTGCTAATCACTCAACATGTTCCTTCATCGTATCAGCTTGCCGACATTTTTATCAAGTTTCAATCTCAAGCTTCTCTACTCTCTTTGCACACCAAACTTTACCTCGAACCTCGGCATAGTTTAAGGGAGGCTAATAATGCAATCTTATATCTTGAACGGAGTAATATGGGTGAATGAAGCGATAAGGTTGAGGACTCTGAAGAACATACGCTACAACTTGAAGGATGTGTCATTGCTAGTGAAACAAGGTCAACCCCGTCCAGTTCTAGTGGTAGACAATCCTACAAAGACGCTTTATTATTAAAGCCCAAGAAATAACTAGCCTAGGTTATTTACTAGGTTGTTAGGCTATTTCATGGGTTTTCTTTCATATATATATATGTACTCTTCAGCCATGCATTAAGTGTGGAAAACATATATCAATAAAACAACAATTCTTCAGCAACTATACTCTTCAATTTCTATCGATTTCTTCTAAGACTCTTCGTTTTGTGAGGGTTTAAAGAGGGTCGTCAATATAAACAGCCCTTCCTTTGCATTTTTTTTACAAAGAGACTATTTTTGTGATTCAAACTTATGACCGGAAGGAACAACTTTTACTAATTGTTCCAAATCTCTCCAATGTTGAATTTTTTGTTTAACATAATTAATGAAATTAAGTGTTTTTATGGTAGTTTAGTCCTTCCCTACCAAAGCAACTCTCATATTTTGAGTTGCTTCGCGGGATATGTAATTTTAAAACAGATACTTCATGTTTAAAGTATCCTAAATTCCCAGTAGGTTTTATTACTTCAAATTTTGAGGTGCAATTCCCGAGTCACTCCCCATTCTAAACAAAGGAAAAGAAAATATAAGCACACGAAAAATATATTTCTTGCCGATAATAAGTCCATTTCTGGAGATGAAATTATCTGTTCTCACCGCACAGCATCCACACATTTAACAATAAATAAATAAGACAGAGCTAAATATGTGGATGATTATAAAACAGACGATTTCGTGCCGCATTTCTGGGAGCAAGATCTTCTGTCCAATTTTATGATGTCTTATTGTATCCAGTAAATCTCAGTCATTCATTTATGCGGGTCCCGCATGAGTCCCATATAAATAAACGTAAGATCCGCGTAAATGAATGGCTGAGATTTACTGGACACAATAAAACACCATAAAACTGGACAGAAAATCTAGACTCGCATTTCTGGTCCTCAGCCAACCAATAAAAGTACAGAAAGAGCTAGCTGTTCTGGTCCTGGTAGCAGGAATAATATATAGTAGGTACAACGTAGGCTTTAGCTATAGGCTTCTCTTTTCAATGTATTTCCCGAAGTTGATTTGTCAGGTAAGAGTTACATCAAAATTATTAAGAAAATCTTCTGAGACAAATACTCCCATTTCGTATATATAGACGTATACTATTTGAGAGCTCCAACTAATATAAACCACAAAGAGATGAACAAAAAGGCTAAAACAGAAAAACACGTAAGAAATGGACCGGATTCCTTATTTGTGGACAAGAGAATGTAGTGCGGGGGCTCCACCAAACGCCGCCCTCAACTTGTGTTTTGCATGCGTTTTGACTTGTGTGTTTACGTACACCGGACAATCATATGGAACCAAATTGTGGTTTTCACTATCAAATTAATGCACTGTGATTTCAGCAGTCGGTGGTCGTCCACCGACCGGGACTCTAGCAATTAATTGTAAATTCTGCGTTAGCTGTAGGGATAATTTGGTTTCAAGTGGTGCAGATTTCAAAGTGGATAAGTGGATAAGTGGAGCATTCCAAGTCAAGTTCGAATGTGTGCTTGAAGTAGTACTACTAAATAAATTACATGGGATTCAACTAAAGATGTTCTTGCAGGCCTAAAGTATCTCTATTCTATCATTTTCATCACCGTCACTCAAATCTTCGTACTAAATCAGTTACATGGACTCAACTCAAGTAGTAATTGCAGGTCAAATGTGTCTGTAGTTTGATGTCAACTAAAGTAGTCTTTACAGGTCAGGTCTAATGTGTCTCTATTCTTTACTAATTATCTCAACTAAAGGTAGTAGTTGCGGGTCTAATGTGTCTCTATTTTTTACTGATTAGTAATTATCATTTCCCTCACCGTGACTCAAGCCTTCAAACTCTTGAAATAGAGGACTCGTAAAACGGCTTATTTCACCACTTAGACCACTCACTATCCGGAAGGAGTTCAAATTAACAGTTACACTTTCTCACAGCATAACAGTTACATTTCCTATAATATAACGGTTATACTTCTATTCAATTTCTGAACATGTTATGGACTTGCCTGGCTTGTGTTTCTTCTCAATATCTTGAACAGCATCGATAAGAATATACTTGTAATCCAGAGTTTTGGTCATGACATCTGTTAGAGAGGTCCATGTCCATCTTGACTTCAATTCCCTAGAGAAAAATGGTATTTTACATTATAGAACCAAGAATGTAACAACAAAAGAGGGTTAGTGCTTTCTTACAAGATATGCACACAATTGGCCGAACTTGTTAACCCTCTGGATGGTCGAGATTTACCAAGGCTTATGTAGATCAATGCGGGCAACATTTGATTTTGAGTAAGCCACTTGTAAGTCAATTCATTGCCTATGCATGAATAAGGTATTCTGAATCTAAACAATTCAAGCTCCAGGCGTCTATAGAACCTCAGAAAGCTTGAAATGCTATTATGTAGGTTGTTACCCGATCAGAAGATGAGACCTTTCTTTGCAAACATTCAGGCAACTGTCAATTCGTGAATCTGTGATTTTCATTCTTCTGTACTTGGCCAGGTAATGCAGGTAGTTTTGCCCCTTCTGCAGCTTTTGTTTGCTCTTTTGCTGCAGGTAGGTTTTAAGATTTCAAGCAGAACTAAATTTTCAAAATGGATAAATAAGTAAAACCCAGCTTAGTAAAAGGAAGAAAGTTGATGTAAACAGGAGTTGTAAGCCATTCAACACATGATTTCAACTTCTGATGCATGTACAAGGTGTTTAAATAAAAACTTAAACAGAGAGCATCATACCTTCATAAAGAATTAAGTTAAGTGACTGGGAGAAACTTCACCAGTTTCCCAACTTAATGTCTTGAGCATTCCGTTTATCTCTTCAACCATTGAATGTGAAAGATCACCCATTGTAAACTTTTCAAAAGCTCCTCTCACTTCAATCAGACTATGGGCAGGCTCCTTCTTCAATCCACTACCCTTCAGCATCTTCCTCGCCTCTGCAACATAATCCCACATTTCATCTGAAGCATAAAGGTTTGACAACAAAACGTAGGGTGAAGTGGTTGAAGGCTGAAGCTTCAGAAGCAGTTTAGCCAAATATTCCCCCAATACAACATCCCCATGCAGCCTACTAGCAGAAAGCAAACTTCCGAGAACAACAGGATCATGCCCAAAAGGTAAATTCTTCATGTAGTCCACAGCCTTTTGTAATCTCCCGGCTCGCCCCAACAAATCAATAAGACAAGAAAAATGCTCCATGTTAGGAGAAACGCCATAGGTCTCCTCCATCGAATCAAAATAAAACTGACCTTCATCTACTAGCCCTGCATGATTGCAAGCCGCTAAGAGGCCAATGAATGTAATAGAATCTGGCTTTACCCCCAATTTCTTCATCTTTTTAAAAAGGTCAATGGCCCTCCTTCCAAGCCCATGGTTTCCAAATCCAGCTATCATGGTATTCCAAGAGACAAGGTTGCTATTGAGCATATTGCTGAACACAGTATGTGCATTTTTTATGCAACCACACTTAGCATACATGTTAATTAGAGCGTTACTAACACCAACATCTTGAATCACCCTTGTTCGAATTAAAAAACAATGAATTTGTTTTCCATGGCGTATTGATGCTAACGCAGCAGATGCAGCAAGTGCGCTAGTGAAAGTAAAATCATCTGGCTTCACCCCATGTCCGTTTGTCATCTCTTTGAAATTAATCAAAGCTTTTTCAGGATGATTACAATGAGAACAAGTGGCAATAAAGGTGTTCCAAGAAATCAGGTCCAGCTCTTCAATCCGTCTAAAAATCTTCTCAGCCTCTTCTATCAGCTGAAACTTTGAATACATCGTTATAATGACATTACCAACAAAATCAGACACGTCAAGCCTAAATTTGATTGTTTGGCAATGCAACGCTGCTCCTTTCTTTATATCATTCAATTCGGTGCAAATTCCAAACACTCCTGCAAAAGTAAACTTGTCAGGTAACAAACCCTGCATTTGCATGAGTTTAAACGCCCCGAATCCTTTTTCCGGCTGTTGGTTCTCCGCAAACCCAGAAATCAGAGCATTATAAGAGACAGTATTTGCCTCGGTCGACTCATTGTGCACCAAAACGGCATCATCCCATCGACCAAATTTCATGTACATAGTGATGAGAGCGTTGGAAACAAAACACACATAACCATAGCCAACCTTCAAAGACAGAGCATGAACTTGTTGCCCTTGAGGCAATGCAGGAATACTAGCACAGGCACTAATAACACTGCCAAAAACAAACTCATTGGGCTGAATCCGCATTTGGGGAAAAAGGTTTAGCGCCAATAGAGACTGCCCAGCTTGATCATAACCAGAAATCATAGCAGACCAAGAGACAAGATTTCTAAAAGACATTTCGTCGAACAAATTACGAGCATAGAATGTATCGCCACACTTAGAGTACATGTTAACCACATGATTGGACACAATAACATCAGATAGCATGCCCGTCTTTAATGCAACAGCATGAAGTGAAAGGCCTTCCCTCAATGCCTTGAGTTTTGAGCACTGGTGCAGCAGGAATCCAACAGCTTCTACTCCCGCCATCTCATTCAACCACCTACAAAGCCTTAAGAAAAAGTAGGCCCACAATTTAGTTCCAGACTTCACATTGGAACATGGGCTAGGTTCCCTTGAGTCAGATACATTTTGAGTCCATCACATGTCATTCTTGTAGGTGAAACCGAGTGGAGTCCATAAGAGGATGGCATTACCATACCATGTAAAGTAAAGTTGATGCAGCAAGCAAGTTGTAGAGCTCAGCTAGTCAGCCTTGAATTGTGATGGTAATGTGGATGGATAAAAAATTATGATTGACATGAATCTAATTGTGAGTAATTTAAAATAATATTAAAATTACAATTGCTATAATGAATACTTTGATTTATTAAGTATTACCATGGCACCTAAATTTTTAGTCTGGAAACATTTTCTCAACTCTCAACGCCAACAGAGTCAGTCACATGCGGTGTACAAGCGAAATGACAAGTTGGATGGGGGACAGGGCAGGGACAGGGACAGGGAGAGGGACAGGGCTCGCAGTCACATGTGCGCTTGTGATCAAACAGCTCGTTGAAATAAATATCGGAATGGTTAGTTTTTTTAGGTATAAAACAATTAAAATTTTGTTATTTATTAGGATATCCAATAATGTCACCTTTAAATTTTAGGAGGCGCTTGATTCATAGAGAGTAATGAGAATGGGAATAGGAATAAATATAGTGAAAAATAAGAATGGATACAATCATTATAATTATGATGATTGGTTAAGATGAAGAAATGATTACCATGGTGATTGGTTTGTTAAAAATCTTGAAAAATAAAAATTTGTTAAAATTTTATTTTATATCAAATTATAAATATATTTTCATTAATTATATTTTATGCACCCTATTTATAATGACAGAATGTTTAAAATCAATTATATTGTGATATTTTCCTTTTCTGTTTTCATATCAAAATATAATTTCAATACTGCATGAATATGCAGATCATGACGCGGTTTCCAAATGATGAAAGACAAAAACAGAGTTTTTCTTGTTAAGACAAGATTAGAGCAATTTACGTATACATAGATTCACTAGGAAAGCTTTCCTAGAAGAGTCTATGGAGTTGATCAGATGAGAATGACAATTCAGACGTAGGACATGATAGGAATAAATTACAAATGATCAAGGAAGCTTCTAATGCATGGTGGATAAGACTATGACGCAAATGCCCAATATGACTACAACTTTAGCTACTGTGCTAACGTGGAAAGCAGCAACAGAGTAATACACAAAGTAATGATTCTCATTTCTCTCAATTATGAGAGGAATTGAGTAATACTCAAAAATGGGTAATTAAATTAATACCTCTCCAATCATACTTTCCTATCAAGCTTTAACTTTCGTTCCATTCTCATTCTTTATTTCTAATACTTACGAAACAAGCACCTATTGTCGTATGGTTGAAGGAAGAAGGAATTATGATAGAGCTACTGTCTTTTTCCTTGTATTACTTTTGTTTTTTAAAATCAAAGACTCGTGGGGTAGAGCTCTCTCTTTTTTTATAACACATCTTTTTGTCTTTTTGACCAAACAAACGTTTGCTTTGCCACTCTTTAACTTAATTGATTTTTGTTTAATTTTGAAATTTTATCTCTACCAAAATATACAGATAAGTATGAGATGGAGTTATAAAATATGCATAAATGCGTACGTGAAAAAACAAATTAGTATCAAACTTTTGTGCTCTGTCTAAGACAGTAACATGATTTACTTTAAAAGCGACAGGGTAAACAATTGCCATTTACGTTCCATTGTCGAGAAACGACAAACATGAATTAACACGCATCTGGACTGGATAGCCGAAACTCTACCACTTATGTTTGAAACAAAACGAAACACATTTGTCGCTTCGTTTATTAACAAAGAAAATACTAACAGCGAACCGTAAACTTAGAAATACGAAGAATAATTCAACAAGCAATTATGTGATATCTTTAATAAAAAAACTTAGTATTCTAATACTATATGGAAGCCTAATTTATTGTATAAACACAATCACAATAATCCTTTAATCCAGATTTCAAAATACTATCAAAATATAAAATACGAAATACATATCTTAATCTGAAACTTTTACTTAATCATAAATTGAGAACAAATCCTTCGGAATGATTGGATTTAGATAAACTTGATTTCTCTTCTCTCCTTCAATAATCCGGCTTTCTCGTGATGAAAAATAAACAAAGGAGTGTGTGGGCGAGAGAGAGGACATTAATGTGTTTCTATAAATTAATAGTCCAACAATAATGTCTTAGTTAAAGACAAATTCTATCAAAATCATTTATTCAAAAATGTATTCTACAAAGTAGGGTTACCAGAAACATAAACATAAATGAGCTCAAAGTGTCAAAATACAAACATCATAAATCTAAATAATAATATCTCATAATAGCCATTCTTTCAATATGTTCTATAAAGACTTTTGGTGTCAATCCTTTCATCGAAGGATTTGCAATCATATAATTACTGCTAATATGTCGAATTAACGTTGTTTGTTTATGAATTTCTTTAACAAACAAGTATTTTAATTTCATATGTTTAGCACCTTTAAAATACTTATCGTTCTTTAGAATACTTATGGTTGTTCTACAATTGTAACATTAATTGCAGATTCAATAGTAGTGTTGTAAAAATCGGACCGAACCGGACGGTCGGATCGGAGAACCGGTGACCCGGAGCATGAAACGGTCCGATTTAGCCCTTATTTTTTGTGAGTGATTGATCCGTTCATTTTGCGGCTGGATCGGTAAAAACTGCTGAACCGGTGAAAGAAAGAACCGTCCGGTCCATTTAAAATACCTTGATTTTGATGATTTCAACTTGAATAAATATTATGATTAGTGATCTTTTTTTAAATCTTTTTGATGAAATATGACTAGTGAGCTTTGTTATCTTATTTTGTATTGTATTGGTGAACTAAAAAAAAAAGGCTTGTATATTTTGAAGTTTAAAGGTTTAAGTTAAATTTACAATTAGATAAATAATTAAATAGTATGTTTAAAAATTATCTTATATATATAATATATAAAATAAAAATTTATATATTTATTAGTCACCGGTTCGATCACGGTTGAATTTCGATTGAACCATTGACCCTTGAATCAGTTGCTTCTCCGGTTCAGTCACCGGTCCGATTTTTAAATCATTGACAATAGGTTCATTAACCACAAGCTTTTCATGAAGTATTTGATCATTTATTTGTTACTCCTGTAAATTGTCAAACTGTTCGACAACTGTAGGAGTAACATGTATTGAAGAAGTCGGTAAAAGAACTTGAACTTTTATTTCTTCAATAACAACATTACGTGGTCTTTTAACACTCCTACTGGTTTCACCATTCTTAATGCAACCTAGTATTTTCAGTTTCACAATTCTTGTTGTATGATTAGAATAATAAAATCTATACCGTTTAGACTTTTATGGATAACCAATAAAAAGTACACTAATTGTTCTTACATGCAATTTCCTTTTATGTAGATTATAAATTCGCACTTCCGCCAGGCAGACTTTTCTTCTTTTTTTTATTATCATTCTTATTGTGCTTATTATTGTTATTATTTGTAACATCCCACCCCCGACTGGAAGGGTAAAATGGTAAAGTGGCATAGGATGGGTTAGATTGGTACTTCTTAGGA
>JAOSBM010000205.1:13594766-13609605 GCA_027568955.1 Erythroxylum tenue
TAAAAACCCCTGTTACTATCCTGGGCCGAGCCTGTGAGCGGCAGGGATGTGCCGGGCCCAAGAGGGTAAGCCGGAGCTCAGGGAGGTGTGCCGGGCCCAAGAGGGTATGCCGGATCCTGCTGGCAAAACCAGTAAATCCGGGGTCGTAACAGTTTCTTTCGGCTCTTCGTCGTCAGAATTCGCGTCGTGAAATGGTTACTTAAAGACCGTCCTTTGGTCTTATGACTATCTTTACTTGTCGCTCCCTTCCCATATAGTACTGATGCATGTTTATATATGTAAAAGCACAAACATGAATACCCAGAAGCTACATTTTTCTAGTAATTCTGATAAAAGCTGCTAATATTTTTTTTAAATGATGCGTTTTCAGAAAATCAGATTATATATTAATTGTCAAATATCATTTAAAGCTAAATGATTAATTTTTACTAATTGTTTATTATTCAAGATTTTCCATATAACGAAGAAGTATAATATGAATGTTATTTTGATGCACACATCTTATATTTATTGTTAATTTTTTTAAGAATATAGAATAGAGTTTTTCATTAACAATATAATTACTTGTCGCTCCCTTCCTATACAGTACAGATGCATATTTGCTTGAGTTTTTGATTTTTGATTTCTTCCCTTTTTAATAATTATGAAAATCAACAAATTTTTTTTAAAAATCTAATTTATTATCATAGAGCTCAATTGGGCCAAAAATATCTCAATTCATATCCTAACCTGTTGGCTTTGGGTTAGACCAGATCAAGTCGGGTCGAGTCGGGCTCGAGCCGAATTACCATCCTTAGGAGGACACATCCTTACATGGACATTGTTATGTTTTCTTTATTGTGTACGATATGTACATCACCAATAAAGAGAAATCTAAATTTCCTATAAAATATAAATAATTACACGGATAATTTCTTTTATAAATAAATATTTATTATTTAAAAATCAATATTAATTCAATATATAAAACTTGTAAGTTAATGGCTTATTTTAGAATCAAGAAGAGCTTTTTTTTTCTTTTAGAATTTTATATTTAAAAGCACTTTTTCTTTACTACAGCATATGAAGTTGTGCTATGGTGTATCGAAGACATTGTCGTTTCAAAGCCCATCTCATTGAATGACGATTCTTTTTTGTTACAAGGGAAAGGAAACGAAAAACACAAACGGACTAATTAACGCAATGTCTGTGGTACAAAAAGCCGTGTTGGTCACGGCACAAGTGGGCCCAGACGGACGTCGGAGGCGCTTGTAGATAGTGAAATCCCGGCCTGGCGATGGCTGCAAGAGAGGCTAGACAATCTGCACTCTGGTTGCCTTCCCGAAACACGTGTTGGATGTGCACTTCCCATGGTTGGCGCAGAACCGCGCGAATACCTGCCACCAAATGATAGAGAGCAGTGTCAGAAAAATGAGAGGAAGAGAGAATGTTGATCATCTCCAGGGAATCGACTTCCAAGATGAGCTGTCGATACCCGAGGTCCCAGGCCATATGAAGACCCGAAAGGACTCCCCGGAGTTAGGCCTCAAGGGGCGAACCCCGCCCAATCCAGTGAAGAAAGCCACCGCACCATTGACCTCGGCAGTCCCTGATTAAACCTCCCGTCAGAGCGATGTGGGGACCCGACTTAACAGCTCCATCAGTGTTAAGTTTGACCCAGCCTGCGGACGGTTTGGTCCAGCCAACAGGGTGCCCCACACCAACCTCTGGAGCGCCAAACACTCTCTGTTCCAGAGTTCGCGCCGCTGGATCCAGCTAACGTAATCCGTAAGGCCACAGGAAACCCTCCTCGAAAATGCTACTGTTCCGCTATTTCCACAGGAACCAGCAGGCAACGCCGAAAGTAGTAGACCACGGGGACTGGTGGACCTGAGTATGGGTCTGAAGGTTGGTAGTCACCCAGTTCGCCGTGTCTAGGCGGAAGAAATCAGGGGTAACCACGTCGGGGGAAAAGAAGCCCCAAAAGCGAGTACCCTGCGAGCAATCTCGAAAAGCATGCAAGGTGGTCTCCTCATGACCACAAAAAGGACACGCGTTGTCCAGGGTGAGATGGAGAGCAACACGTTGATGGTTAGTTAAAAGATTTTGCTTAAACAATAACCAGAGGAAAGCTCGGATACGCTGGGGCCCATCCCATTTTCATATTAAATCCCATTGACGGGTCTCCATAGTCAAGGAGTGACCGACTATGAGATCATAAGCGGACGCTATCGTGAAGCGCCCATGACTAGTAGGCCCCCAAGTGGGGAGGTTGGCCATAAGGGGAGCCGGAGTGGAAGGGAAGTGGGTGAGCGCCAGGCAGACCGTAGGGGGGAGATACTACTGAAAAAGGTGCCACTTCCAGGTGCCCTCATCAGTGAGATAGTCCGAGACAATGCTAAAGTGGTCATGGTCGGGAATGGGGGAGATCACTATAGAACTTAGCAGACCCCATTCCGATAACCAGTGGTCGAGCCAGAAAAGGATGTTGCGCCCGGTGCCCAGTTGCCAGCGGAGCCCCTGGCGGACGAGAGGCCAAGTGGCTGCTATCCCTCGCCAGGTAATAGAAGCCCCAGGCCGACTGATGGTGAGGGGAATGTAGTCCTGCTCCAGTTTGTATTTGGCTTTAACGAGTCGGACCTATAAAGCGGAGGGTCGGTTAATTAAGGCCCACCCGAGTTTAGCCAAGAGGGCATCATTAGTAGCACGGATGCGTTGGATGTCAAGGCCGTCAACAGTCTTAGGCTTGCAAACTTCGTCCCAATTAACGAGAGGCAGGTGCCGAGATTCGGTAGTGTGCCCCCAAATAAACTGGCGCATAAGACGCTCCAGAGCGTCACAGAGTTGTCGCGGGAGCCGCACCATTTGCATGGCATACACGGGAAGAGAAGAAAGGACGGACTGAGCGAGGGTCACTCGCCCTGCTAAGGATAAAGTTCTGGCCTTCCACCCCGACAATCGCTTTTGAGCCGAATCCAAAATGTGCTGATAGGAATTCCTCGTAGGACGCTCATGCAGCAAGGGGACCCCTAACTATCTCCCGAGATTGCGCGTACAGGTGATGCGTAAGAGCTGGCTGAGGCTACTAGCAACAGAAGGCTCAACATTGTGGGAGAAGAAAAGACGAGATTTATCAAGGTTGACTTTATGGCCCGAAGCTTCACAAAACACCTCGAGAGTGTTGGCGATAAGTCGAGCTTGATCGACCGAAGCTTCCGCAAAGAGAAACAGGTTGTCAGCAAAAAACAGATGAGAGATGGGTGGGCCAGTAGCGCTCAGCCGAATCGACTGCCAAGACGCTTGGGCCACGCGATGGGAGATAAGGTGCTCGAGACGTTCCATGCAAAGAACGAAGAGATAAGGCGATAGCGGATCGCCTTGACGAAGACCCCGGGAGGGAGTGAAAGGAGGAGTCAAGAGGCCTTGCCAAGCGACTTGCATGGAAACTGTAGTCACACACTGCATAATAAGACGAATAAGGTGCTCGGGCAAACCAATGTCCTATAAGGTGTCGAGGAGAAACTCCCACCGAAGTTGATCATAGGCTTTCTCGAGGTCAACTTTGAGCGCAAGATAGCCCGTCTTCCCCTTCTTTCGACGCATGGTATGGAGGACCTCCTGTGCTATGATGATGTTGTCCGTGATAAGTCTGCCAGGAATGAAGCTGCATTGGGTCTCGGCAACCAGAAGCGGCAGCAGCGGTTTTAACCGATTCACAACAATTTTGGAGAGAACTTTATAGAGCACGTTGCAGAGGCTGATAGGACGAAACTGTTTCAGACGAAGAGGGGAGGGATTTTTAGGAATGAGGACAAGAATGGTATGATTTAACTCCGCTTCCCACCGGTGTTGGTTAAAAATTGCCGTGATGAAGGTCTCGACAGTGGGCCCAACTTGGCCCCATTGTTTTTGGAAAAAGAGGCCGTTAAAGCCGTCGACCCGAGGGGCTTTGTTGGGAGGCAAATCAAAAACAACATTCTTGAGCTCCAATGGGTGGAGGGGCTGACTGAGTTCGCGAAGGCCTTCCAGATGGAGGCGAGGGAAGGCCTCCCGAAGCGGAAAACGGGGATGGGGTCCCGGATCGTCAGTAAAGAGGTGAACAAAGAACGAGCGGGCAAGATGACCAAGCTGGTGGGGATCCATAATGGGGGTCCCAGAGGAGTCCAAAAGTTTCTCCACCACCAACTTCTTACGCCGAGTAGTCGTGGTCATATGGTAGAAAGCAGTGTTGTGATCCCCTTTCGATAGCCAATCGCACCTGGCTTGTTGATGCCAAAACAGTTCCTCCTCACACAAGACCTGGCTCAGGTCCTCACTCAGTTTGGCCTCCAAGTGAAGGAGGGAGTCCAAATTAGCGTCCGTTATGTGCCTCTGGATGCCTGCCAATCGCACCATCAGACGTCGTTTCTTATGAAAGATGTTGCCAAAGTCTTCGCGATTCCATCGCGTGAGTAAATTGGAGAACGTGGCGAGAGAATGGCTCATCGTCGTCGCTGGGGGTAGCCAGTGCTGGGCTACAATGTTATCGAAGTCAGGATGAGTGAGCCAAGCATTCTGGAAGCGAAAAGCCTTAGCCCGAGGAACAGGAGGCGGTTGGGCTTCTAACCTAACCAGCAGGGGATGATGATCCGAGCCCATAAAGGGCAGATGAAGATTTGTCGTGTGCGGGAAGGCCTGAAGCCAAGCTGACGATCCAAAAATACGGTCCAACCGAGCTTTAATCATACCGCGACGTCACGTATACTTCGAACCGACGTAGCTGAGGTCATGGAGCCCGCACCCGTGAACTTAATCCGTGAAGGGCTTGCTCACAACCCGAGCAGACAAGGCGCCACCCACCTTATCCTAAATGGCTAGCTTGGCATTAAAGTCGCCGCCTATGAGCCAAGGGCGTTGGGTGCGTCGGCCAATCCATCCTAAGGCAGGCCAGAGGAAGGACTGGGAAGCCCGCTGCGGACTAGCATAAACCGCCGTGAACTCACACGAGCCCGACAGAAAACTAATAATGGTGTGGATGAATTGGCGATGAGCGAAACGAATGGAAATGTGGTACTCCTTTGTCCAGAGGAGCCAAATCCCACCCGAGAAGCCAACCGCTTCGACCCGAAAAGAGTAATCAAAACCTAACGAGTGAATGACCGCGTCGGCCCGAGGACCACTAATGCGAGTCTCCAACAAAACAAGAATAGCCGGCTGATACTTACGCAAATAATTACGAAGGATGGCCAAAAAACTAGTACCCCCAGCTCCTTGGCAATTCCAGACTAACACAGATATAAACAAAGACCAGAAAATAGCTATGCTACTAGAGAGGGGGAGACGGTACCTCCTGTAGTAGCAGTCGCGGATTCCTCATCCTGAACCATGGCGTCTGGGCTCACGAGAGCCCTCTCGTGAGATCGATCCTCCGAGTTAGGCGGCGGAAGACCGATATCGGGAGGGTCGGCAGCTGGAGGGGCAGGGCCACCCGTAGGAGGGCATACAATCCGGGTTTCGATGCCGTCCATAAGGTGGAGAGTGGCCTCGGGACTAGGAGGGCAGAACTCATGAAGATTTGAATCACACACTATTTCCGTAAGGGAGGAAAGGCCGACCGCTAGATGATTGGCCTGAAGTGTAGGTTGGAGTGGGGTAGGAGAAATCATAGAAATTCCTGGCACGACTTGGGCCCTGGGCGTGGAACTTTCACCCCGGAGTAGGCGGGAAGTAGTGGGTTGAGATCGGCTGGGGCAAGGGTTGTGAGGCGTAGCAGGCCCCTTGGAGGTAAACACTAGGCCTACGGGAGCTTGTTTGCCTAGGCCCACGTGAGCTTGTTTGCCTTTAACAGCCGCATGGGCCTTGTTTCCTTTAGCAGGAGTTGCATTCTTCCAATTGCCAAAAGAGGGACTAGCTGGTGGGCCCTGGAGGGGATTGTGAACTGGAAAGTCTGAATTATCCTGACTTGTGAGCAGTGCAAACCTCGAGCCCCCCATAGATGTGCCATCTCTGTCAGGTCGCGCAGTAGCACCTCGACCCTGTGATGGACGTGAGCCTCGCCGTTGGAACTGCGTCCATTCACCATAGCCGTTAGGTGGAAGAGACTTAGGCGGAGCTGCTAGAAGTGGATCAGAGGGGGACGGCGACGTCTATTCAGCGGTGCCTGGGCTAGCATCCGGTGCGGTTGGTGGTCGATGTGGGCAGGCGGCAGCAACGTGACCTATCCTTCCACAAGTGAAACACATCTGGGGCAAGCCTTCATACGCCAAAAGCAGAGTCTCGCCGTCAAGCTCAATGCTATGGCGTAGGGGAGAACAGAGATCAATATCCACGGCCAACCTCGCGTATTTGCCCCTGTCTTGCAGCACAGTAGCCTCGTCTATCCGGACAGTCTTCCCCACAAGGTTGCCTACCGCAGTAATGATCTGGGGATGATAACGTGTAAGAGGCAGATTAAGGAGCCTCACCCAGACGATCGCTCGAGACACTAGGCCATGAGATGGCCGGAAAGTCGGATGCCATTGTTGCACCAACAGAACATGGCCAAACAGCACCCAAGGGCCTTGGGTTAAAGCATGAAAATAGTCAGATTCCTCTCGGAAGCGGACGAGGAAATAATTGAAGTCCAGATCAATGACTTTCATCTGACCCTGGGGGTGCCATAGTGTCGCCAACCACGAGGAGAGCAAGCGAAAACCGATCTTGCGGCCAAGTAGCTTAACAACCACCGCATAATTCCACTGAGCGTCGAGCGTAGACTTGAAAGTGGGGGAGAGATGGATAGTGCTCCCTTGTGCCTCCGAGACCAGAATATCACCGTCCTCGATGGCGATAACGTCATCAACCGTCCAAGCGGTTGCGGCACCTACACCAGGAGCTGGGCCCGTCACGGTAGCACGATATGACGTGGGAGGAGGCATTGCCGGCTCATCCTCACGTTTACGGGTACGCACCCGTTTATGAAGCTGACCCTCCAGAGCAGGGGGCTCCATGGGAGCCGCTGGAAAATACTCGGAGCAGGACCCCAGGGAGTGAAAACCTAGGGCAAATAGCAGAAGGCCAAGCTAGACGTGGACGAAAACGAAAATCACTGCGTAGTCACCTTTTCTCTCACTAAAAATTATCTGGTCCTTAATCTGATAGAAATCCCCCAACATTGTTCGTCGCTTAGTACCTCCTTTTAAAGATTAATTACGAAGGTAATAACGATTGAAAATTTCAAATAAGGTTTTTCTTGGATTTTTCATCAGAATTATTAAAAAATAAATTATATTCGGAAAAATCTTAAACCTAAGATGAGTTAAACTAAATTAAAATTAAAGCTACGTGTTTGTTGACCAAGATTTATCATCACCACAACTAGGTAAGAAAATCCCACAGCCAATGCTTTATAGTTCGATGACTAATTGACTTTTCCATATAATCAATGCAGTTAACCTGACCTACCGAATAATTGCAACTTCATATATATGACTTTCGCATCAACTGTTGTTGTCATTAATTTCAGGCCCTCACTTTCATGTATTGGTTGAAAAGTTTATTCAAACCTAATTTTGCTTTCTTTGAAGTCCATCACTGTTGGTTTTGAGCTACGTAACTTCATGGCGCAGATTCAAAGAACAACTTGCTTGCTGGCTAGCTAGTCTTTGATGAACAAGATATATGAATTCAGCACTCAGATTAACGAACTGGTTACTGTAGTTTTGTTTTCTCAAACTACTACAAAACCTCGTGAAGATTTTTGATCACAAGTGTTCAGGAAAACATATTAATATCAAAACCCCCCAAAGAATCACAACTGTGATCACTAGCTTTTACTTTAACTCAACTGTAAGTGAAACCGAATCTTCTTTTAGGGTCTCCAAGTGCACTTCATGCGACTCAAAAGACATTTCTTGTGAATCAAACACTTCCTGGGACTCGGTTCTCCGGTTGAATGATTTCTCTCTAATTGTGGCCAGAAGTGGCTTCCATGTTCTACCATCACCATAAGACCTGTCTAAATCACATGCCGCCCCGATCGTTCCTGCCTCAGAATATCTGTTCGGACTACTAACCGGCGGGTTCCATACCGGACTAATGGACCCTTTTGGGGTCGTCGAAAGAGGAGTAGGTTTTGACGGAGAATTAGATTGCACAAACGTAGTTGAATTGGCTATGGCAGTGAGCTTACTTACCATAGCCGCAAAATCTGAGGGACCGTTTGTTTCGAATGCTGAATGAGGCAACAAGAAATAGATTTGGCCTTGTTTAAGTTCTTCATACTCTTTGAGAGGCTTTGATCCTGGTATTAGAAGCTGAGCTGTTGTGCACACGAAATGCTTCGTGCTTTTGCCTATCACTTGTCTGACTGAGACTGGATAATCAAAGATCTCTACATAACCATTCAGGTGAACTACCCGAATGCTTTTTGATTCAGGCAATGGTTTACAAGACAAACAAGAACCCATCTTTCTCTCTCTCTTGGCTTATGCTATTATTTGCCGGCCACAGTATACTCAGAAGGAAGAGACTTGTATATAAGCGGTAAAGATTGAAAAAGCTAGGACTCTTACTTTTAAACTCTTCCAATTCCGAGATAATCTATATCAACTTTTCACCTATCTGATTCTGATGGCTGTCTTTCCATTCCTGCGGAACCCGTTTCATCTTGTTTATAACGTTTCTGATACGACGGTCACAAAGAAACAATTTTTTTTTGTACATTATCTCACCACATCAACGTCAGTACATTATTTAATTATTCCTTATATAATTCCTTTACACTAAGCTTTTGCACATTTTCATACAAAACTCATAACTCAAAACTCAAACTTACTATTGTTAACAAATCACAATTAATTAGCAAACACTTTCACTCGAAATTGGAGCGAAATAAATAGGTGGACCTTCGTATATATATATAAACACTCAACTCTCGTATGTTTGAAGGGTGTGTGTGCTTCATTTAAAATTCATTCTAATGGAAGTATCCTAATGTAGGCTTGTGTATCCTTCTCCACTATTGGGATCACATGCATAAAACAAATCGCAAAACCTTTTTTTTTTCAAAACTTGTAGCAATGCCAGGGATCAAGATGACAAATAATTTTATACATGTAGCTTAAAAGCTAAGAAAGTAGTGAAGCAAATCAACATTCAGTTAAACATATGTAGCTTAAGCTTGCGCGTAGAAGTCATTGCTTTTCTGATCAAAGGCTTTTAATGTAGGTTAACAACAAAAGAATATAGCCAATTAAGGTTAAAAGGGCGCTTACAAAGGGAAAATAATCACATAAGCAAGCTATTGAACTAATATAGCTCATAAACAAAGAGGGCCTTAATTATATTTATGCATGTATGTGTCACTGTAACCTCGAAGAGAATTAAATATCACATAAGAAAGGAAAAAGAGTGAAAATGATATGGATGTGTTAGTACATGGGACTAAAATCTCATTGACTTTTGTTTACTAAATCTAATCATTACCATCCTCAAGAAAAATGACTATATTAATTAATTACAATTTGTAAGACTACTTATTTAATCATGTTACGAATCTCTTATGCTCAATTGATTCGACCAAAAACACATCAAAAAATACTAAAACTTTTTTCAAAAAATTTAGAAAAATATATAATTTTGTAAAAAATTAAAACTCACCTAAATTTTCTCCAACTCCATTTCCTCAATATTGTTCACTTGAAATATCTCGCTTAACTCCACATCACTTATTGTTTCTAACTCAAGATGCTTAGTCAAAGCAACTTATAATTTTTTCCTACTATTCAACTTAAACACCTTATGTAATAAGGGGTCTATCACATTAATAACAAACACAAAATATTCATCAATAAGATGACATAAAAAATATTAAAACAAATTACTTCACCATTAAACTCCATTATGAGGGTACCCACTTGAACATCGATCTTAGTTTGAGACATGTTGAAAAATGTTCTTCCTAATAAAGTAGGAGTCGGGTTACGTGAAGAATCATCATCCATATAAAGAGCTTAGAGATTAATTGGAAGAATGAACTCATTCACTTGTATAAGAATATCCCTAATTATCCCATCAAGGTAAACAATTTTTTTTGAATCAATTGTATGATAACACCAATTTCTTTCAAAGGTCTTAGATTTAAGAAAGTATAAATAGATTGAGGCATAACATTAACAGATGCTTCTAAAGTTAACATTGCTCACTTAATCCTATCATTACTAATTGATCGAGTTATAATAATCGTGGAACCAGATCAAATCTCATAAGAACTAAACACTAGTTTCTTAATTTCAAATAATAAAATAAAGTAGGGGTTTTTTGATTGATTAACTAATTAACTGAAATTAAAAAGGAATAATTAACTGAATATAAAAGGGAGAAATTCAAGATTACTAAACTCTGATTCAAGGAAAATATCTCACTTAATTGTAACTTTGATCATTGGCCTAAAAAGAATAAGTGTCACAATTCAAAGAGTTAACATGAAATATATTAGAATAGCCATAATAAGTCTCAAATTTTTTTAAATTAATTGGTTCAAACCCAACATCTAAACTAAAACTTACCATCCATTAATTGAGCGTGATAACATTCCATATCAAATAAATGATAGCAATAAACTTAGTGAAAAAGACTAAACCCCAGATTAAATAATCGAGATAACTGTAACTATTCAACTTAATTTTCTTGTTTATCATAAGTTAAATATAAAAATTCATAAATAACCTATTTGCTACTTGTACCAATCTTTCATGATAATTACAAATCATTAAATTCATGGATAGCAATAGAATAATCAACACCAAATTAATTTGTCAAATTAATCAATATTAATCATTCATCAAATATAAGAATTCAAAAGAAGAAATACTTGAATTAAACTATGAAAATGAGTTTAGAACATAATATCACAAGGTTACAACTAGAGTTTTGAAACCCCTTGAATTAGAGTAATTGAGTTTAACCATACATGACTTTAGTTCGAACACCAAAAATAGAAGAAGAAGAATTGAGAGAAAAGTAAGAAGAAGAACGATTGATTGATTTAGAGAGATGAAGAATGTCCCTCTTTAATGCTTTCCTACTTTAAACCTAATATAATCCTGTCTTGTAAAGATGCCTACCTCAAACAAATCCCAATCCTTACATAAAAAGGGATAGAAATAAATTTCCTAACTAAACTCCAACTCTTCAAGTAAATCTGACATTATGTGCGTGTGATCTCGCCTTATCTACTGCAATAATATGTCCACAATCTCTAAAATTCATGATTTTCACTAATAATGTTCCAGTTTGATGCAATCTCCGCTTTTCATCTCATAAAACAAAACAAACATTAATTTTCCTATTTAAGCACCAAAATATATCCAAAATAAAAGAGATAATTCCAAGATAACATCTTATCAAATTCTTCCACACCAGACTCATGCTTGTCCTTAAGTGTACATCAATTCTCTTCATAACAACCTCTCATCTCCTTTCTTGTTATCTAGAAATATCCAAAAGCTAATTTGCATTAAAGGTTTAGGATAAAATAACAATTGAGAGAATAAGCACTCATAAGACACATGGTTAGAATTTAAACATAATATCTCATCAATTCCATTAAAATTAAACGAAACAATACTTGACACCCTCTCAAGGAATTCAATTTATGCACTTAAAGTAGGGTTTATTAAGCTCTCTAATCAAAGCATAGCGAGTTGTTTCCATAAGCATGATCAAGAGTCATATCTCCACCATTTAACAAAAATGAACTTAATACATAAATCAAAGGCACTTGATAAGGGTTGTAACATGGCTTAGGTAAGGTATGACCAAAAAAATAGTTTTTAGGTTAAGTAAATTGAAGGAAATTATTCAAACTTATCTATATAAGTTTCAACTTAAATCAATCCAAAATTCACTTGATTCAAATAACATTCTTTTCAATCACTTTATTTTTTTTTCTTTTTTCTTCTTTTTTTTATAACAAAAACATCAAAGAAGAGATTTCTCTTTGATTTTTTTAACTTCTCCCCCACTCTATGAAAAAATCAAAACACTACAACTTGAATCAACTAATTTACTTTTCATGGAAATAGTTAAAATCCTGTACAAATAAACTTTAAACAATTCCTTCAATTTAAGGGTCTATAATCATTAAGGATATCAACAACAAAAAGGGTAAATTTGGCTTGTAACAAGGTTATTATGCAAGAAAAGAAAGGGTAAGGCTCAAATTGATTTTCTTGGGATAAAAAGTAAGGTAGGCTTGTTTAGATAAAAAATGGTTATCTTAAGTGCCCTTATCACCTTTATACACAAATTAATAAAAAATGTGGTCGCAGCACGTGTTTAAAAGCAAATTCTAGTATAAACAAGCTATGTTTGATAACACAAAACAAAAAAATATGTATGAGCATAAATGTGATGAATGATCTTAGGCTCAAAGCTCACGTAGGTGTCAAAAATGCATCAAGTCATGCACATTTTCATTCAATAAAACCAATGAGATACTTCATTTAATGAAAACACTAATCATACTTGTCTCTCTCATGTATTATTTCTTAAATAAAAAATGTATCATAACTAAGGATTATTTATAAACAATAATAAGAAAATTATGAGGCTATCATGATAATTATCAATATATAAATCATAGTATCATGAGTCCAAGCAAAGTCACAAAGTTTATCATAATATATTATCTTGCTCCTCCACACCTAAATTATACATTGTCCCCAATATATGCACAAGATACTCACATCTCAAAACAAAAAAATCAACAAAAATAAAGCACAGAGTAGAAGACTTCCCTGAGTTTTGAGCATCTGAAAAGAGATGTACTATAGTGTCGGTCGACAGGGAGATATCATGGTACACATAACTGAATTGTCCTTCTGTTTCTCAATTTATCACATCCTTTGTCTATTGAAATACACTTTTGATGGGTACTTGTGGTAGGTTTTGTAACAGATTGATCCTGTGTAGTTAGATTCATCGTAGACTTTCTTTTCGCTGCTGTCTTAGGAATACCTTTGGAACTTCTCATAATGAAGACCAGTATAAATATAAAACTAATCCAAAAAATAATGAAAATAATCTAATACTGATTAAAATTAAAATTAAAGGAAAGTAACGAAAAGTAATTGATAAAAATGAAATAAAATAATTAAAAAGTAGAATTAAAAAATTATACTAGAAAGTGTTGGTGGTGCATGGCTGCTGTTGATGGACATTACATCTTAGTTGGCATGGATAGCTGGGTGTTATGGTGGGGTATTACTTGGGTGTTACTGGTCTTGGTGCATCTTTGGTGGGGCTGTGCGTGGTGAGTGTTTATGCTACCTACTGAAACATAAAACATATTAGGTTGTATTAAATTTAATTTGAAATTAAATAATAATAATAAATTTGTTTTTGGAGTAAAGTGTCTTTTGCACTTTATTTTAAATTATATATATTTTAAAAAATAAAAAATGACAAGAAAACTTAGGATTTCATGGTAGAAAACTAAATTATATCAGGGGTGATCTTTCTTTATAAGATTAAGTATTCTAGAATTTTAAAGATTTCATTCCAGAAATCTAAATCACATGAGGCATGATCTCGCCTTATGAGATTTAGTATTATGTAATTTTAAGGCCTTTACTCCTAAGAACTATGCTTGACGTGACTTTTTTCTCTCAAATTTCTACGTAATTACGGTTTTGTATTCCTTAACTAATGCTACTAATGTAGCGCCCCCTTATCGCAGGATACACACCGGGACGCCCAGAGGACACTCCGGTATATAACCTATGATAAGAGCGAGCTACGTTCAATCATTCCATTTACTTCATATGGCATGGTGTCATCATTTATTTAAAAACATCATAAGAAGATCACAATATTTTAAAACCAACTTTTTCCTCATTTCATACACAAAAAATCGACGTCTACATTGTCTTTCAACATTATCCATATGTACATCATCAGAAACCTAATACAATAGTACTACAGGAATGAGGAAGGTAAATACGGTCTAACTAATATGTCCAAAAATCCCAGCTGATCGACCTTTGCGCCATGACTTCTCTCGCCAATCACAATTTACGCGACTAGTAGAGCCTCTTCAGTAACTAGGGTCGTCTCTCGTTCCTGAAAAGACAATGTTATAATTTTGGTGAGTTTTGCGAACTCAATGAGGTAACCATCATCAATGGTTCACTCAATTCATGCATCACGTCATTTCACATAACACATTAATCACATCATTGCATAGTCGTAATGTATCACATCTCACTTTCAAACAATCATATCGATCATATCATTCATACAAAACGCATATATTAATTAAAATTACAATGCATGTGAGACTCACTTTCATTTATTATTGCCGTTATGACCGAGTGCCTTTTCTCATATCCCTTAGTGGATATCGAGCTGTAGCATCATTTGTCTCATATCCCTTAGTGGATACCGGGTATATTCACAATCGAGCCCGAGACTCTATTCACATTCTGAGCTTTAAGCTCTTTGTCCTGGCGACTCCGGTCATAACTTCCTTTACCTTTCATGCATTCATGTACTGAATGTTTCACATAACTTAACCTCGGTCAATTACATGGAAACACATTCACAGTTAGATCACTTAGTTCGTCATGTTCACATACAAGGAGTACTTTAACATCTCATTCATACATCAGAATCATCGGACCTTCATTGTCCAAAATCAAGCACAATCGAACCACATCAATATCAGTATTCAAAACATATCCTAGAGCAAATAATTAATTGAGTGAGACCGTCTAGGTTACTCACAAATTGCTCCCGAAGCTAATGCCTGGAAGATCCGGCAGCGTCTGGTGGGTGACGTTCCAGTTGCTCCTCTATAACAAATAATGTACCCAAAATCACAATTTGCACAATCATATGT
>JAOSBM010000205.1:13649194-13660809 GCA_027568955.1 Erythroxylum tenue
CTTATACCTGGATAAGTCGACTTACAGGAGAAAACAAGTCGACTTATAGTACTGTATAAGCATAAGTCGAGTTACATAAAGTGGACAAGTCGACTTACACTTACAAATTCATCAATCTCTCAATTGTAACAATTAATTCCAAGTTACTAATGCTTTTCTTAGATTTATTTGACAAAAAGGGAATGTTTGTTGATAGAATAAGAAGTTTTTACAGAACCTTTAGTTAAGAGTTTAGGTTGTAAAGTAAATGTAATTTTGAGAGCAATATATGAGGAAGTACTTTTGCTGCTAACATTTTTCTGTAGGTTTATTATGACTCAAATGGAAATAAAAGAATTTCTAAAGATAAGGAAGGAAGGAAGTGATGAGGATATAATTCGGATATACTGGGAATTAATTATAAATGCAATACAAGATCAATATGAAGATCTTATTAGGCAGTTTAGTGAAGTGAGGGATAGGTTGGAGAAACACAAAGCTACCACAAATAGCCTAAAATATAACTCATCTTTACTTACTAGAGTGGATGAGTTTGAGGTTTATGATGTTGTGAAGCATGATACCAACTATTTAGGAGAGCTAAACCTAACAAGAGGTAGATAAGAAAGAGGAAGAAGAGGAGGTAAAATGGGAAAACAAGAAGGCATATTTGGTTTAGGCTATAATAGAGAGTATGGAGAACTAGTGGATAATAACTTAGGTAATATTAAGATGACAATACTACCTTTATAGGAAGGAAAGACCCTAATGCATTTTTAGAGTGGAAAAAGCATATAAAATTGGTTTTTGATTGTTAATAACTTTTTAGAAGAGAAAAAATTAAATAAGTAGCTACAAATTTTAGTGATTATATTATGGATTGGTGAGATCAACGAATCATCACTAATAGAAAGAACTAAAAGCCACCTATTAGAATTTAGGAGGAGGTAACAATGGTGATGGAGAGATATTTTTTTGTCAAATTCGTACTATAGGGATCTCTATTAAAGATTGCAAACTTTAACTCAAGGTTCTAAAAGTGTAGAGGAGTACTTCAAAAAGATAGAGGTTGCCATGGTTAGTAAGAATGTGGAGGAATATAGGAGAGCAATAATGGCTGATTTCATTTAAGGGCTAAATTTAGAAATTTCCAGTGTTATAGAGTTTCACAATTATATGGAGTTGGATGATGCGGTTCATATGGATATGAAGGTATAAACACAACTCACAAAGAGGCCTATTAATAATTTTGGTGTTTCTAGTACATTTTTTTCATTATAGAGCGAATCATAAAGTAAAAAGATGATAAAACTTCAAAGCCTAAATATGAAGTAACCAAATCAAAAGTACTAGCATCAAGTGGAGAAATGGCTAAACATGATTCCTATTGGATAACAAAAAAATGAAGAATTCAAGTGCTTGAGGAGAGGGAATATAGTCACAATGTCCAAATAAGAGAGTGATGATATTAAGGGAGGATAGAGAGAACGGGTCCATAAGTGAAGAGGAAACAAATAAGGATATGCCTCTTTTGAAGGATGTTAGCAATGAAGAGTTTATTGAGAAACTTGAAGAGGAAAGTATGCTAATCACTATAAAGGAATTGAGTATGTATATAGGAGAGGATGATATGGATGACTAATGAGATAATCTCTTCCATACAAAGTGATTCATTAAGGATCAAGTTTATAGTATGATTATAGATGGAGGAGTTATGCCAATGTAGCTTTAATGGAGAAGTTAAGGTTTCTAACTACAAAACACCCTAAATTATACAACTTACAATGGTTAGATGAAGTGAGAAGGTTAGGATAAAAAGTAAGTATTAGTTTCTTTCTCAACTAGGAGGTACAAAGATGAGGTGCAATATGATATGGTGCTAATGCAAATTGATCACAATCTTTTGAGATGTCCTTGGTAGTTCAATATGGGAGTCATATGTGATGGGTACAAGAATAATTATTCCTTTACCATGAATGATAAACCAATTACTTTTGCTCCATCATCAATAAAATAATTTTTTTGAAGATCAAACCAAGATTTATATGAGTAAGTAAGAGAGATTGAGGGGAAAGAAACATGAGCAAACATATAGGAACAATTAAAGTACCTTAGGCAAAGCAAAAATAAGAGATGAACACGAGGAAAAAAATTGAGTTTAGTAGAAAGATTAGGGGATATGAGAGATACATTCAAAGTGACAAATTCTTTTTCTTATTTGCAAATATTTTTTTATGTTAACAACAATGATTCTTTGAGTAATGTTATTTATTTCGTAAGAATTTAATAATATCTTTTAAAAGGATATTCTAAGTGGATTACCATCAATGAAAATTTTATTCCTACATCTCAATTCAAAACGAACCATCATATAGAACAAACCTAGAAAAGACAAAAAGAGATACAAAAACTTGTGGAAGATCTCTTATAGAAGGGTTGTATAAAAGAGGGCCTAAATTGTTATCTTATACCTGTTTTATTAGCAATAAAGAAGGAAGGATTTTAGAGTATGTGTATGGATTTTCATGCCATTAACAAAATCACTATAAAATATAAATGTCATATCCCTCGATTATATGATATACTTGATAAGTTGTATGATACATGTTGGTTCTCTAAAATTGATCTAAAATTTGGTTGTTATTAAACTATTATTAGAGAAGATGATGAATGAAAATTACCTTTAAAACTAAATATGGTTTGTATGGGTAGTTAATAATGTCTCTTGGTTTAACTAATGTATCTAGCACTTTTATGAGATCAATAAACCATGTTTTGCATGAGATTTTAAGCAAGTTTGTTGTTTTATATTATTATTATTTTTTATATAGTAAGACCTTAGATGAGCATGTTGAACATTTGGGAGGAGTGTTGCATGTGCTTAGGCAAAAAAAGTTGTATGTTAATATTAAGAAATGTTCTTTATTGCACCAAATAAGTTTTATTCCTTAGTTTTATGGCGAGTGCAAAGAGAATAAAAATATATGATAAAATGAGAGTTATCAGAGAGTGGCCAACATTAAAAAAAAGTGAGTGAAGTTAGGTCTTTTATGGTTTAACTAGTTTTTATAAGTGGTTTATTAAGGATTTTAGCACAATTATTGCTCCTTTAACTAATATAATGAAAAGGAATGTACGATTTAAGTGGATTAATGATCAAGAGGGAGCTTTTAACTTGTTAAAAGAGAAGCTAAGTTTTGCTCCCTTATTACATTTGCCTAACTTTACCAGTACATTTGAGTTTGAATATGATTCTTTGGATGTAGAAATTGATGAAATTATGATGCATGATAGAAAACCAATAGCATACTTTAATGAGAAGCTTAATGGAGTAGCCTTGAACCATCCAACCTATGATAAGGAGATGTATACATTGATGAGAGCATTAAAGACTTGGCAATACTGCTTGTGGCCTAAAGAGTTTGAGATATACATAGACCATGAATCATTGAAGTATATTCGAGGCCAAAGTAAGTTGGGTGGCAGACGCACCAAATAGATGGGATTCATTAAAACTTTTTTCTTATATAGTAAAATAGAGGTAAGATAATTAATATATAGTTGTCGATACATTATATAAGAGACATGCTTTATTGAGTACTTTGCATACTAAATTAATAGGATTGATTTTATTAGAAAGATATATATTGAAGATCCTGATTCTAGTAATGTGTTTAAAACATATGAAAATTGTACATTTGGAAAGTTCTATAGGCATGAAGATTACTTGTTTAGATAGAATCAATTATGTAAGTCTCATAGTTATTTAAGAGAGTTACTTATGAGAGAACTATATGGGAGACACTTAATAGGTCACTTTTTAGAGTAAAAAAAGACCCCTCAAATTCTGAATGAAAATTTCTTTTTGCCATATATGAGGAGAGATATATAGAGATTGTTATTATCAAACTAGGATTAGAGAAAGTGATGAATGAAAAAATACTTATAAAATAAAATATGGTTTATATAAGTAGTTAATAATGTCTTTTGGTTTAACTAATATATCTAATACTTTTATAAGAACAATGAACCATATTTTGTATGAGATTTTAAGCAAGTTTATATGTTATATTTTTATGAGGGTGAGCCTTTGAGCAATTAGTAAGGTTGTGCATTTATGACCAAGAGGTTAAGGGTTGGAGTCACGGAAATAGTCTCTTTGTAAAACACAAAAGGAAGGCTGTGTATAATTGATGTCCCTCTCCGGACTCTCACAATGTAGGGAGCCTTATGCACTGGGGTTGTTGTAGTTGTTGTTGTATGATATATTTTTATGATATTTTTTCTATTATAAGACTTTAGATGAGCATGATGAACATTTAGGAATTTGCATATGCTTAGGTAAAAAAAGTTGTATGCTAATATTAAGAAGTTTTCTTTTTTTTTGCATTAGACAAGTTTTATTCCTTGGTAATATGGTGATTGCAAAGTGAATAAAAATAGATGAGAAATGGGAGCTATTAGAGAAGCCAACATAAAAACAGTGAATGAAGTTAGGAGTTTTCATGGTTTTACTAGTTTGTATAGAGTTCTATTAAAGACTTTGGCACAATTATCGCACCTTTAATTAGCGCAATTATTGCACCTTTGACTAAGATAGTGAAAAAGAGTGTATGATTTACGTAAAGTAATGATCAAAAGAGAGAGTGTAAAATATGTGTTACATATAAGTAATCCAAATCTAGAATGCATTTTCATAGATTAATTGCACCTTTATCCATACTTAGTGAATCGTGGATAAATCTTCTAATGGATTTTTTTTCTTAGGTTTACTTATGTGTAAAAAGAGTAAGGGTTTAATTTTTTTAGTGATAGTTTTTATTAAGTTATTTTATTGGATGTCATAAAATTGGTGATGCATCCTAAATTGCTTGATTATCCCTCATAATTTTGTAAGATAAAGACAAGTATTGTGATCCCATTTACCTATAAATAACTATAAAAGCAATCAATATTCCTAAGAATGACGTCTCTCTTTTCATACAAACTTCTTATTAAATATTATATTTCTTACCTCTAGTTTTACTAACTTGATTGTCAGAGGCAAAATGCAAAATAATACTAGATACTTGTTTAATAAATTTGTTGAGAGGAAGACTAGAAGATAAGCTCATATTACATTTTCAACTTGGCACTTTAGTCCTAACTTTAGACTTTCAAATAGAAACCAAACCTCACAGTTTTGGCCAAGTGCAAGTCTAGATTAGAGATTCATGATTAAGTTCAACAATTTTTATTATATACTTTCAAGTGTTGCAAGATTTTACCATATTATTTGATGCCCACCATAGAATCTTAATTAGTTGATCTTAAGAAATATATGGTTGATGGTCATAGACTAATATCTTTTCTTTTATCAATATACGGAACCAACAGACCCACCTCCTTCACCTATACAATTACATCCTAACTTTGTTTATATAAGCCTTCTTACAACATTTGAAACTATATAATAAAAGTTATTAAACTTAATCACGAATCTCTAATCTAGATTCACACTTGCCAAAATTATGAGGTTAGATCTGAACCACTTATGAGTACACAAAATTCTAAACCAATACTAAATGAAGTATATTTTAATAGAACAATAGGAAAGGTATAAGAATTGTAACAATGTTCTAACCCCACTCTTAACACACCCACAACCAAGTTCACTTGACATGTCACAAAAGCAAGATGAAGAGCACATATATCAATTTTGATAGCCTTTTCACCAAAAGCATACTATTGGAACACTATAACAAAATGTCGTTTAGTGACGAATATTACCGAAGAAAAACCTAAACATTTCGTCAACAAGACAGTTTATTCACAGAATTTACCGACGGACAAAGATGTCGTAAAAACGATCATAGGTAATAATTTTCGACGAATAATAGAATGTCTGTCGATAAATTTACCAATGAACAATTTATGTAATCGTCAGTGAATATACTGACAGGTGTTTGTGCAATCGACTGTTAGTAAATTTCTGACGGTCAAAATTTGTCCGTCGGCAGATTTACAGACGGTATTGTTTATTCCGTTGGTAATTTTATTACAACATTACCAACGGTTATATTTCTTCCGTCGGTGAGTGTACCAGCAGTTATTCTGCAACAAATCCTGTCGGTAAAGTTAGCGACAAAATTGGTTATTCTGTCTGTTACTTACTGTCAATATTACTAACAGTTTGTTGTTTTCCTTCTGTAAATAAAATTGATTTTACCGATATACTTTTGTTTTTTCGTTGATAAATTAACAAAAAAATATAAAAATCCCAACATTAAATTTTATTTGATGATCTTATGGTTGATGCATAATTTAAACAATTACGAATTATATGTGCATAATATTTTGATTTGTTTATACATTTAATTTGTTTAAACAGAAAGTTAATTGATGATATAAAGTTAAAATTAGATATAAAGTTAAAACTATCTTAATTGATAATAAAAACATTAAATTGTACATAATAAGCATTTGTAATTCAAATGAAATGACTATAAGTACATTATTGATTTGGTAACCACGGATGCTCTAATTGCTGCGATGAGGTGCTACCCCTCCTCTTCAACTCATCCATCTTATTACAGAGCTAAACTATGTACTTCATCGACTGGCAATTGAGTTGCCAATGTCTACTCTGTGCTCCGAAGCTCATGGACTTCATTGGTTGTCGACTGCCTACTAGATGTTGTTATATTGGACGTGGAGGATTGCGAATAACATGTGTTTGCAAATAAACTTAAATCGAATATCCTTCCATGACGGTCCTTACCACCCACAGTATAAAGATAATTTTGAGTCTCATCAACATCTTCATACTATTGAGACCGTCATTGAATGCTTTCTTGCATTTGGTCCTATCAGAAGGCGATGTTTATATTAGTAAGTAATAATTATTAAGCATTAATATTAAACCATAACTTTCACATACATTTAGTTCTCTACATCAGATATTGACGAATGTCACACTATCATGCTTCTTAGTGTGAGTGTGCAAAAAGAGCTAACAGGGTGTAGGCCTCATGCCTATAGACTTTTCCTACATAAGAATAAAATGTTATAAGTGAACTAGAATTTATAAAAATTTCGACAGAATTTTTTCTATTTTTATGGTATTTACCCCCTGTTGAACAAAGAAAATAACTCAACAACACAACTGTATATGGCACCAGACATTTATAACATTATCATTCTCCATAATACACATATTTTCATTTCAAAATTCTTACATCAATTTAAACTGAAATACAACAAAGTAAAAAAACAAAATATAAATGTAAAGTGTAAATACTTACAAGTCTCTTAGCATGCTCGTGGTGGGTAATAGATCCTCCTGTATGTATGGGAAGACTCTCTCCCCCCGGTCCTCCAGGTATGTTGGTAGAATTACACTATGAAATAAACCTTGCCTCAGATGATGTCCAATATTGCTGTCAACGACTCCGTATTTGTTCAAAAATATAAGGCGGTCCTACACCAGCCTTGTGTATCACACCAACAAAGTTCTGATAACGTATACGTGCTCGTCTCTCCCATACTTTATTAATGACTGCGTCAACTTCAGAATCTAAAAAAGTTCTTTCTGAAACAAAAGGAAAAACATTCGATAAATACTTATAATGTAATAATGTTTATCTAATTAATGTATAAAAATCAATCAAAAAAAGAAAATAATATTTTTTATACCTCAAACTCCTGATAGTAAAATTCCTTTGTGACTTGAGAGATATTATTCCATACATAACCCTCAAGATCAATCTTCTCCTTGAATTTGGATGTCATGTTTCTTAAGCACGGTCCAGACGGAATCGACCTAATAGAAAAATAACTAATTTTATACCATTTTTAAAATTTAAACATATAACTTAATTATAAACACGTAGTGTTTCATGTATTTTCACTTACAGATTATTGACAATTGTAATGTAAGTTCTTCCATTAGGTCCCTCAGCTCCAAGCTAGCAACCGCCTCTTTTATTTACAACGTTTACCCCTAATATCTCTGTCATTATAGGGGTAGTGGATGGTGTAACAGCAGGTATGAAAGGTGATGCCTTATCTACAAGTGTAGTAGCTGGAGGAGGAGGAGGTGATTCAGTTCCAATAGTAGAATGTGATGCTTCACTTGGACAGTAAGTAGCTTCAAATCATTGTCTGAACCTTGGTCGCATTATATTCTATTTTCTCTTTGGTGGCATATTTCAACTTGAAATTCATATTTGATTGAATTTTCTAGAAATATAACAATTTGAATTCAATATTTTACACAATATATTGAAAAGGAAATAATTGATTTGTTGAATATAATATTCAATTACAAACACAAATTAATCGCTATCATAACTTAATTGTAAATCAAAATCATCTTTTTTTCTTAAGAATTAGAGTCAAACCCAGGCTCCTCTTCAGATCTCTGGCCCTCGTCATCCTCTCCAGATGAAATTTCAACATATTCATTAGATAGATCGTTCAAAGGTTTATTATCGTCATATTTGACAGATGCATTTATTTCATAAACATCTTCCTGAAAGCTTCACTTTCAATCCTCTATTCTCCTTTTCCATGTGATTCAAAAATACCTCTAGGTTTGACTTTGCAAATGGTCAACTAATCTGATTTATTTCATCGTAAGCTGAAAAAAGGGACATAACACACCTGGATTGCTTGCGTTGCCAACATGAAAGATTCAAATTATCTAAATCTTTTTCGCTTGTTGATTTCAATTAGATTGTATCGGCTATGCATTTTTGTACTAACATTTGGAGTTGGATCAAACTAGTCACACTTAAATATCACACTTCGCTATATTGGCAATGCAAAGTACTCAATTTCAAATATGTCAATAATTTTACCATAATAATCCATCAATTGTCCCTGTATGCAAACTCCACTATTTATTGTTGTCATGCTATGGCCATAATATTCTATATGATATTTGTATCCATTAACGAAATACATCGAATACGATTTAACAGTTTGCAAAGGTCCCTTCGCAAGATTACATATAAACTTGTTCTCTATTGAAATTTTTAAGACCTACACAAAAGAAATTATCATATTAAATATTATAATGTCATTTGAACACTTAAATCTTATAAATTAATTTACGCATACAATTACAAACAAGAGATTCATGCCAAAAATATCAAAGGGACGTCCGCTATCTATGCCCCGTATATATTTGGACCATGTCACTTTGGACGCCCAACTTCCTTAAAAGTGCAGATGCTTTGAATACGAGATAAGGCCTTATCCTACATGCCACTCCTACCACTCTTCATGTTTTGAAGAATAAATTCTCGTTGACAAATTAATATCAACATCATACTTGTTCATCAGCTAATAAGATGAAAAGTAGAGAACATCTGATCTCTCCCATGTTGCATTGATACCCTATCCTTGTATTAATTCCACAAAATATAGTGGCAGCAGATTTTAGTAGTGGTGGGCGAAGCAAAGTCTTATCCCTGAGCTATCTTTGCCTATATATATGCAAGTAAACAATGTCACGAGACTCAAGATCATCACAAATGAAATAAGCATGAGTACGTGCCTCTGCTCTGCATGGAGCACATACATCTAAGTGGCTTATATGAAAAGATAAATAATAGAGATTGAGCCGAGAATGACTTGCCGTCCATCAGGAGCTAGTTGTTTCTCTGGCCGGCAGGTTGTTCCGGCTCATCTTTGTTCTTTGTCTTCATCATGCGAGCCTCTCGAGGTAGCCTAACCTGAAGTAAGCCAAATCCATAGCTTCAACTTACGATAGTGGTTATCATAATGGTTATCATTTTCATGCATTTGCATGGTGCTTGTGTTTAATCATATTTAGTTTGGAACGATAGGTTTTCCTGAATGAGAAAAGAGGGAGAAAGAGATTTATCAATTCTAAAATATCCTCAAAAATCAGTAATGACTTCCCTTTTTCTCTACACCTTCCTTCATAAAACTTCTCAATTCAATACATATCGTTAAAAATTGTGATGACCATTTCCACTTGTATTCAGTAAGTTGAGATTAACAACATCAACTTGATATCATAAACAATCTTACCATCCGATGAATTCCGACTATTCTATAATGTTTTATATCAAAACTAAAATCTCCAAAGAATCAACTTGAAAATTCCAGTGTCTTGTGCTTCTTATAGAGGCTAGTTCGAAGTCATGTAATGGGACAATTAAATTTTTTTTTTTTCAGCAGCAGCAGATAATTTATCAAACGTGATAAAATGCTACAGGGCATGGGATGCACTAAGCGCTTAACAGGAAGTCGATTTCTTGATAAACATGCACTCTTAGAACTCTTGAAAGATTTTAAGAGGGCTACTTTAATCTTAGGTAATATATTGTCTATCTGCGAGCTTTTGATCAGATTTGATGCTCACGTTTTCTAAAGCTGCCATCAAATATTTCACCAAGTTGAAGAGCCTTAAGAATTGCCTTAACATTGGCAGCTACATAGTAAACTACTTCTACAATATAACAGAGCCCCCCCTTCCCGGTGAACCTGTTTTACCCCATGCAGGACCATCAAACTTCTGACCCTAAAAACTACTAAACGTAGTTCTTTAAGCCTATTCCCTGTACTCCGCAGAGTGGAACAGGAATGAACATGGCATCTGTAGAACAAGTGCAATGCTCTTCTTTTACTTTCTATAGTTGACCCCAGATAACCATATATACAAACTGTCATTAAAATGAGTCCCCACCAAGTTCTTCCACTACTAAAAATGTTCATTCAAAGAGCCAGAACAGCATCAATTTAATCCCCACCATTTCGTCACTCCATTCCAGAAGCCTCCAAGAAAATGGTCCTTATTAATATGTACTTGAGTCGACTCAGTAGCTGGACATTTTTAGGTCCAAAACATTATCTGCAAAGTTCTTTGTTACAAACATCATCATCTGATTAATGTAAGAGGAGAGAGAGATTTACGATGAGTTAGCATATCTACCAAGCCGATGAACTTTTGCCCTTAGTTCTGGTGCATATAATTTGGTTAGTGAACTCAAACCTTCCAATTGCCTCAGCTGGAAACCCAAAACGTCATAGCTTGAATTGGTCTACGCATCAATTATTCCAAGAGAACAAATATGACAATTGCATCTACATAGCAAAGCAAAAGCTGGAAACCCAAACACTCGATAACTTGAATTGGTCTACGCATCAATTATTTCAAAGGGAACAAATATGACAATTACATCTACATAGCAAAGCAAAATGACCATGTTATGCTTTATCTGCTTTTGTGCAGTACAAATGATATCACACTATGGTACGCAGCCAACTTAAAAAAGATGGCCAGTTATTAAACTACTTTTGTGCTTTTAGTACTTTTCTAACAGAAGATAGTTATGTTTGTTGGTTTATGCCCTTACAACCAATTTTTGGTTGTATATTTAATTGTATAAATTTTTTTATTTAATAAAAGACATTCTTTATCTTTGTGTATTGTTAATTATTTAATTATTAATCATAAAGATAAAATCCCTGGAATAGTTGTTGTGCAATTAGAAATTATAATGTGATTATAATTATGAGATTCAAATTGCAATTTTGTATTATTCTTAAAATGTTCCTAGTCATAGTTTCATCAAGACGGGGTATTGATGAAATGGTTAGACTAGCACATATTTGTTTCTTTC
>JAOSBM010000205.1:13660909-13682042 GCA_027568955.1 Erythroxylum tenue
AATATTTAGTTAGTTATGTAAACTTATAAATTGAGTCATTTATGTTTCATACAAATATGTAAACTTAAGTATATTGTCGATTTATTGGAATTTTTTTTTAATTTCGCCCAGAGCCTATAAAACTATAGGAACGGCCCTGCTTGGTTACAGAAGTGTTGCTCAAAACATAACCAGATGATTTTGATGCGTAGATAAGTCTTGGCATTTAAATCTTCAAATCAGTAATTAAAAAATGTCCTGAATTAAGGTTTTATAAAAGAAAGATTTGTGGGTTGAGAAATTAAAGGGAGGAAATAAGATAGTATTTGTCAATTTATTTCAACCTTAATTTTGATAGATTTAAAAATAAAGTAAATATTATCATCAACATGTACAAGGTTTTAATGGGAGCCAAGAATCCAACAAAGCAAAAATATTTTATTTAAATATATATATTTAAATTTTATTTCTTCCATTAATCTTTTTATTTCTAATTTTAGTTTTTATTGTAATATGTTCATAATTTAAAATTCTAGTAACTGTGTAACATATTTTTTAAATAACTAATTACCGAAAACCTTTGATGACTTGAAATTAATGTGCAATACATAGAACCTTAGAAGTAAGGTCGTGATTCCTTCTTCCCCAGAAAAAAATAATAAAAGCGATATATTTTAACAGAAAAAAAAAACCTGTTATAATTATCTCAGTTTTCTCTGCACCTCACACGAGTAGAAAGAAGTAACAAGATGAAAAGTGAAATAGATAACATAAAAGAAAATGAAGAACCATATGGAACTAATGATTAATATCTATTTAAAAGCTAGCCATTTATAAATAGGTCTCAAAGGCCTGACATGAGGGAGAAGGGAGCAAGCTAGAACCAAGGATGACTTCCCAGAACACCCAACATGATCAGCGAGACATTTTTGCTTCACATGTGGCAAATGCGGCAAGTCATCCTTGGCTCAAACCCACTCACTATCTCATCATGCAAGACCACTCGAAACTCGCTTTCAACTCCTACTGTAATATAGATTAATCCTGAACTCTGCTTGTCACGTATATATGCTTAGTGCCATGCTATGCAAGTATTTATATCAGCAACGGTCAAGTGCATTGGCAGAATTGTTCACTGTGTGCAGGCATATATTCAAAGTCCAAGAAGCTTTACACTGAAGCAAACACACACATATTTTTATCATCTTAGGCTCTGGTATGAGGAACGACCACACATGGCACTACAAAAGAGCACCAAATTCTATTGTCTTCTTAACACTTCTTCAAATACGTAGAGCTGGCACACCAAGATGGGTCTATTTCTGTCCACGGAGAATCGAATAGAGCCATTGACTTTCTATATATCGAGGGAATAGAATCTGTTCATATTATTTTCCTTAAGTGGTTGTCGGTCATGTATCTATTTTTGGACCAATACCGAATGCGGCAACTAGAATCGTTCCATATTTTTATAAAAAGGTGTAAATTAACCAAAAATAGGTCTATCTGCTTGCTTGAGAGATTTATATCCAGGCCTTCTAACGCCTCTTCCATTTACAAAAAGACATCTTCATTAATAAACTTTTGTTAAAATTCATTATTAAAATCATATTAAATGCTCATCCAAATTATGTTATAAATTAAATAATTAGAATGCGCAATAATTTGTATCGAAATAATTCTGTAAAAACTCAAAATTTTAAATGTATATGAAATAATTTACAATAATAAAAATATCTTTAAATATAGAAAGCCACTGGAAAGTTCCCCTTTACCTTGTAATTAAAAATGATCATGCTTTATGCCATTATGATTTTACTTTTGGCTTGGATGTCACATCTTTTCTTCTTTTGCTCAGAAGTTGGAGGGGTAAAAGTAGAATTGCAGAGCAACCATTAATTAAATCGGTTCTTGAATGACAGCTTTTCCTAAAGTTAGACTTTCGAATCATGATCTATTCCTCTTCACAATTAATGTAAACTTTCGAATTGCAACATTTTATAATGTCAGTTTCAAGACTTGATTGTGATTAATCCGAAAATTCTAACACATGAATAGAAAAGAAAATGTTTTACGTCCCTGCTCAAGATCACCATGTCATTGAGAAACGTAGAAAGAACAGAGAAGTCCTGTATGAAAATGTATAGTACGCGTAGGCTATTTCAATTCGTGTATATAACTAAAAGCCTGGGATCCATGTCAATTTGGTCTACGAGGGGCCATTTTCTCCTGTCAAAAGGAAAGAATAATAAACAAAAAAGTCTTAGATCGACCTAAAGTGATTAAAAGGGTTGGGTAAGGATGTCATAATGCATACTTAATAGAACAGGAGATCCTTGTTTTCCCAGATAATAAGTCCAATAACAACAGGCTAAACCACTATTCAACAAAGATGCTGATATGTTGTCCAACCAAATATCAAATGGCCGATACGAAAATCATATACGGAGGAATAGTAGACATTTCTCCTGTTATTCATGACCATAAAACCAAAACAAAGTAAATCTCGCTTCATACTGCCAAGAATGGGACTGTAACACGCTTCCAATTTCACCTGCAAAACATGAAATGCAAACAAGGAATCAGTTATGATAATAAAAACCAAATCATTTCCGCGTAATAACTCACTTCTGGGGAATCTACCCCCATTTGAATGCTTAACAGAATAAAAAATGTTACGCAGTGTATCTTTTGAAATAAAAAATGGCAAATCTGCATCTCAGACAAAACTCCTAATTGTGTATAGACCTCAAAACACTAATCTATCTATCTCAATAACATGAGAAGGGGATTCAATATTTAAATGTAGCCACATATATTTCTCAAATTTAAGCCTTCAGCATAGTCTTATGAAATTCTCTAACGCATACCCGATAATATTGCCACAAAAGTATGTAAAAACCAATTAAATCCCTTAAATTTTAACATACTTCATACATGCTTAACCATTAAAAATCCAATCCTCAAATAGATGATATTGTAGTAAAATTATATAAATTGAAATAAATACCACAAATGATGCAAAATATTAGTTTCGAATGGTGCAGCTACCTCCTGTGCCTCTGAACAAAGGGTGAATTCTTCGCATCTTCATCTGGAGACAATAAAGACAAATCAGAATAAGGAATAGAATCTTACAGACATAGATGCATGAGATCCTTATATATCAGGTTTATGGCTTTTGTTTGAAAAGTAGATGCACACAAATTATCTACAACGCAGTTGAAGTCAAAGATGTTGCATTGCTATTTCTGTGATTGCATGTTTAGTTGCAGACTTGGTACGCTGATTGCAGGTATCTTATCAACAAGGTTCCAACATTTTTGAACAGTTTACCATGAAATAGTTGGTAATACTTATTGCAACTTAGTGATCTTCTTGCTGCAGTCAGTGCCACATAAAATCTCTCTATTATTGATGATACTATGTAGAAAACTACTAGTTCAATTATTGTGTAAAGGTAATTATTATGGAGACCATGAATTTAAGAATAAAATTGATGTAACTAAGAATAACAGACAAGAAAAAAACCTCCAGCATAAAATAAATAACCAAAAAGAAAGACTCATACTTGAGAGGACAACAGGGAAACAAAGAAAATAAGAATTTCAAACAAGCCACTGCTAAGATTGCCTCTAAACAGTATCCACATGGCCTACCACAAACAAAAATATGAAAGGCAGAATGAAGCTATTCGGCCGTTTGGCTACAGCAAGTTTATAGAATATTCCATTAATGTGTCGTTCTATCCACTGTAACTCCATCTCTGTACCTTTCCGTTTACAAGAAAGAGGTAATACCCACTTGTGTTTGCACAATGTTCAGATAACAGAATCACTAAGCAAAGAGTAGTGTAGAACACTTCATATTCTTAGACTTATTTAAAATAGAAATAAATAATTCCCGCACTTTTCTGGACTGCAAAGTTCGAAGTTTTTGGTCAGATATTGTCACAGATAATAAGATTTTCAAAAGTAGCTTTACCAGCAAGTAAAACTCTGGAAAGATAGTCATTCCTAGATGGGCTAGAAGACATGCATAAAGATCAAGCAGAATGGAGTACAAAACATAAAAGCGTACCAGTTAGACCAAGAGAAAACTTGGTGATTAAGGTTCCAGTTATGGCAAACCCAACCAGGAATGGCCAATTCCGGTTGAATTCCCTTTTGAAGAACACGGGCCATGGATCAAACCACTTCTTCATCTCTACAGATTGCCTTCCTGTCTTTTCGGTATCTCTTCTATCTCTTATCGCAGCTTCTGTGTAAAACCAAAGGCATAAAACTGAAAAAGATCATCACTTTCCATTATGGAATCATTAAAACAATCAAAGCAGGTCCAACACCCAGATGCAATTTAGAGTTTAGTTTAAAAAGAAAAAGAGAAAACTCATTTCATAACAAGTCTATACGAGCTAAATTAAGCAATATATTGGGGGATTACAATCGTGATCAACATATCAGCAAAAGCAATAGTGCAAACCCTAGAACTTGAGAATTTCCAATAAGCATTGCAGAGTAACAAGAATACGACTCGGAATACAAAAACCAACAAAAGAAAACCACAGTTTCTCCGACAAACAACGAATAAGATCAGTACGGAAAACAAACCAACAATCAGATGACAAACTCAGACCCACCAGACGAAAGTAAAATAAAAATCCGAAAGTACTATTTTAGGCGAGGATGCCTTGAAACTCACCGGTGATAAGACTTGAGGGTCTGTCTAACAGAAGAGCTTTTTGTACGTTTTCGACATAATGAAATTGATGCAGTTGGGCTTAGGCCTATAAATTTGGCAATTACATTACATGTAGATTCTAGTCTTGTACCATTTAATTTTACAGCCCAAATATAGAAAAGATAAGCCCGGTCCTGTCTAATCTCATCGTGTAGCAAAGAACGAACCGGAATTTTGCCTTTGTATACATCCGTGTTACATCCACTTTCCTATTCAACGACATATTGTATGTGCCACTCTTTACAATTTTACATAAAAACTAAATACAATTAGATGCTTAAAATACTGGAATTTTCTATATAATTTATCAAATATGTAATTCCAGACTTATTTCAACTAAATTTTACTACTTTTATGATAAATTTGTTAGGTTGGTCTCACATCAACGGGCGAACACAAATAACTTTTAGTAAGTCTAGGAGTGTTTAACAAATACATTGCGATGATCAAATTGGTAAAGATTAAGTATGTATGAATGTAAACTCAAGGGGTGTGGTTGAGTGACAAGGGACTCATCTATCCTGGCTTTGGGTATGGAGCAGCTTTAAACCCTTGGGCTAGCTGTCCCATTCTGTGAGATGCCTTTCCATCAGCGAGGGGATTAATCACTGAGTCCGCCAGTGGATACCCTGGTCAAAGACCAAAAAAAAAAGTATGTATGAATGTCTCTTATTGATCTTTGTAACGGTAGTTAGGAGAACTTATTTTTAGATGTCTTCCTTTTATAGATAATCTTTTTTGAAGTGTAGTTGCACTCTAATTATCCTTAATAGAGTTAGATATCCAACCTTTATTAGATAGCTATGTTGGTCTTTGATTAAGATTGTACTTCCTTGTATGGATGAATCTTATCTTGATAGAATTTATCCCTTTTTTTTTGCTTGAATATTTGGGCATCTTATATGAGCTTGAAGCTCACAAGTTAGAAGAAGGTTATTGAATCAATCCAAGCCCAATTTATATACTCATTAAGAGCATATTATTTACCACTTAGTTTCTTATCAAAACTTAGATCAAAAGCAAAACTTTTAGTACTTAGGTATGTAAGGATGTCAAATTACTCTCAAAGACCATCTATTTGTAGGGACCGTCAAATTTTTATTATAATGTTGCTTCTTAATGCCAATAATAAATCATGATAGCCCTAATGAAGATAGATATGAAGGTGAAATCAATCCACACTCATTTTAGGTTACCTTATCTACTTAGGACATATTGACAAAAATATTTGATAACTCACCTTTGGTTTTCTTGAGCATATACGCTTATGACATATTGATAATCTATTCAATAACTCACCATTGGCTTTCTTAAATAGGCCAACACATAAAGCAAGTTGAAACATTTTACAAGATTAATCTTTTGAAAGCCTCCTTATAAATATTCGCTGGGAATACTCCTTGTGGAATACAATTAGCACAGAGACGTTCCTACCACTCACAAGGAGATGAATCATCATTTGATTTTAATCATTTATCTCGATCAATCTTGATCATCCATTCGTTTATATAAGGCACATGATGTGCAAGATTGATTACTTTTGTCATCTCTAAAGAGATGTTAGAGAGAGAAAATACCTTTGCTTTTATCTACTTGTACATCTCTTATAAACCTCAAGTAAAATTACATCAATTCCTACTTAAAATTTTAGAAGTTATAAAGAGAAACAAGGATGATATGAGTAGCTTGGAAAGTGAAGCTAGAAGTTGTAGTAATTCTAGTTCAAGTAGTTATAACTTCATAGGTTTAATAGTGTTAAATCATAGGAGTCGCATCCTTATGTCAAATAGGTCTACATAAACTTGTATATGTTGCCTATGATGATTTTCCCTCATTTCAAAATGTCGTATGAACCTAATTCAATCAAGTATGGTAAGAGACATCATTTTGAAAATCATCTTTAAAGTTCACCTATACCCAACAAATTATGCATGGTTGAATTTAAGATGATAGAGAAGTTTCATATCTCCAAAGAAATCTCACTCAGATTCATGATTGATAATAAGTGAATTTGTTATTCAAGGCCTAGAGAGATAGGATTTAACTTTAATGCCTTCAATTGTGGAATTCAATTTCCTTTCTATCACATCATTAACCAAATATTAGATGTGACATGTTTGAGTCCTAATTAATTTCATACACATTCCTTTTCTGAGTAGGTTCTTCGTTACCTGTCATATAATGAAAGTGCGCTCTTACCTCAAGTTGTAAGACTTCCCGTAATGCTTAGTTGAAGTTTGTATCATCCAATAAGTTTAGAACTAAATCAAATAAAAAAGTACGAGATATCCAAAATGTTAGATATAATCTTTACATATCCCATTGAACAAAATGCTTGTTTTAATGTATACGTATAGGAGAATGGTTCTCAAAATAAATGGCAGGAGTAAGATGAAATTTGAAAAGTTCAAATCTCAATAATAAACCTAATTAGAACTAGTTCCTTTGTTGAGACATTTAATGTATAGGTGAAAATATACGAGATATCAAAAGACTTTCACGTTAAATTCAAAGAGTTTATTTTAGAGATAATTGTGAATTTATTATATCTATAAGAAGGTTATTGGGAGCTTTCTTATCCTCTTCAATAGGAGTATATAAAAACATACTGCTCATAGATAATAAAAATTCAAAAGAGGGGTAAAGTAACCTTGTGTTGATTTTTTCTAAATGTAAATCTTCTTCTTCTACATGCAGAAAAGGTACAAATAAATAAATCAAATTTCGGGAGGCTTCATGAAGTGCTTCTTTAGGAGTTAAAATTCCATTAGTCCATATTTCAAGAAAAAGTATTTCTTGCTTTTCATTCCCATTTCCATAAGAATGAACAATATGATTCGCAATTCGAAAGATCTTAATTATGGAAATTGGATTTATAGAGATAGAAACAAAAGTTTCTTACCTATTTGAAGTCTAAATATATACATAATGTACTAAATGTGTTTAGTATTTTATATATCTAATACTTATAAAGTATTAAAGATATCTATTATTCTATGTAAGGGTTGACATTTGAGTTCAAGATTATATGGGTATTAATTTAGAAGTAAATCCTTATTAAGATATGTTTTTACATATAACAATACCATTTTGAAATTTGAAAGGTTCCAATCTAGCATTAACTACTAATCAAGTCATAATACATTTTTTATTTAGTAGAAATGGTTATTTAGATCATAATTTATTTAATGAACTTGGTATCGCTCCTTGCATTATTCAAACAATAATTTATTGTAGAATATTATAGTCATTGTGCATCCAGAAGGAGCTAAGATGAAAATTGTAATATTTAAGCAAGTACTTACTATAGAGAATCTCATAAAATTCTCTCACTAAACCACTATCCTAGTAGTAGCATAATTGTCATACGGTGATATAGTATAAGTTACTTAAACAATTGTGTTAGTGCTAGTGGGAGATTATTTGTTTATAACCTACAACAAATTGGTTAGTCGTAGGTTAGTGACATAATTATTTAAAGATTTTTTTGTCTTATACATATTCATATGTATATGATAAAGCCTATGGGACAAATATATGTTACAAGTAAAATTACAATGAGATAATAATTGTAAGATTCATATTACATTTATTTATTATCCCTAAATTACTTCTATTCATTGTTCTATTGAGATTGGACATTGCTAGAGTGTAAAAAGACTAGTATACATTGTATTTATTCCTTATGAAGGAAGTAGTCTTTCTCATAGATTAAAGTATGGAAATACTTAAACAAACGAGTGAGTACTTATTAGAGAACATATTTACTAAATTGATCCCATATGGGAATTCCATTTGAAACTTTTTTTTTTTTGCTAAATTCCATTTGAAACATTACTTCTATATATATGAAAATTTTCATTATGATGATTGTAATAATGATTCTTTGATTTAAGACGACCAAAGTTTCTCATGTAATGGTTTTTATGTTTGATACTACTTATGACTTATTCTAGTCAATGATAACTCTATCGTTAATCATTGGTTATAACATAAATTATATAAAGATAGTTTAATAATCAATATAGGATTTATAACCATAAATTAATTAGATAGAATGTTCCACTATTCTCGGTTAGTATTGATTTAGGAAATTCTTGACCAAGGTAGAATGATAATTTAAAATTAGTGTTCAAACATCATTAATTGAATTAATTACTAATAATGGAGAACTAACATGATTAGAGTCTGATAAAGTAGATATTAATTATATGTTCTATGTCTAATCGAAACATTTTATGTTAAAAAGATTAAATTATACAAAAAATCATGCATGGAAAGGTTAGCCAAAACTACTTTAACATTTCTAAATATTTCGGTGGTTACTGACATATTATTTGACTCCCATTTTGATTTATGGATATAGTTTATTTAATTAAATAATTAATCATAAATTAAAGGTAATCATAAATATGATTAAGGGTTATAACTTATATCCATTGTCAACATATTTGAGAATCTAATAGGTCACACATAAAGAATGGGTTAAAGAGAAAAAAAGGAGTTTTAATAAAGTTAAACTTGATTGTAAAGTTTGAGAAACTTTATAAAAAAAGAGATATTTAATAAATAAGGACTAATATATGATATTAGATCTTATTTGAACTTAATTAGTTTAATTAGAATTATATTTTAATTGAAATTAGAATTTTATTTTAATTAAATTACTAAAAGGTTCAAAATATATTTTAAAATAGGATTAGGCTCTAAGGGACTTAGCATTTCTTGTCTGACCCTCTCTACAATATTTGTAGAGTTCTCTTAACTCATTTTGTAGATATCGTTAGAGGTTGAATAATTGTGTAGTTATAGTGATTAATATAAGCTAGTTTCAAAAATAGTTCGAAGAAAACGATAAGAAAATAATCAAGTTTCATAATAAGATATGAATTAAGATTTATGTTTTACAATGTTTAATGTGTTAATTATATTATAAAAATTTAAGTGATCTTGATTTTTGAAAATTTAAAATAATTTTTTTATTTATTATTCAATCGTTTATCCTGCCATAATTCTTCAACAATATCAAGAGTTAAAATGGGAGCATACTAAAGTTTTGGAGGTGTTGGTTCAGACTATAGGCTATAGGAAGAAGTGTTAAGATATAGGTTATAATATCTTATTACTTAATTATGGTCATTATTTGATAATTGGACCTAGTTGTGTTTATGTGGTACTCTTCTCAGACAAGTTAATAAGGTTTAAAATCCTAATTAAGATGGGATTCAAATATATTGCCTAATTTGGGATAATAACTATATAAGGAAGCAAATTTTCTGAAATTTGAATTGATTATGGCAGCTGTAACATAGTTGGATTTCACATGTGTATTAGACTAAATATGGTCGTTTTTAGAAAGGAGTTCTATATGACTTGGCAACTGGGATTTCTAAGGTAAATGGGGACATGTTTTATTAGTTGATTGTGTGAAGATAAACATCTATCTGTTGCAAACTTTTCTGATAATCATGTCACCTAGGCTGAATTGTTTGTATGCTGTGTTTTCTTTGGTCTGTTGTCGTTGCTTGGGTTTTTTTGCAGCTGAAATTTTTCTCTTAATTTTTTTACATGATTTGTCTGTGTGATTTGTGATTATGTGTCGTGTTTTTGTGGATTGCTTGATTTTTTAACATCTGGATATTCTTCAATTTTTCACCGATAATTGAGGGTTGTCTTGTATAACTTGGGAGCTGATTTCTTTTCTAGTTTTTAGGGCATCATTCTGTGTGGCTATTGATTGTCGATGGAGTGTTAATTGTGTAACTGTCTTTTGTGATTTGTGGTGTATGAAAACTTTAGATGTTTTCGTGATTTTAGTAGCTACTATTCTTGATCATTTGGGTGTTTTTTTTTTGTTGATTGGGAGTTGATCGTGTATGTTTCTGGTGGCTGTCATAGTGGTGGTGGTGTGCGTAAAATTCTAGCAGACGTCGTGGATTTTACAGCTCTGTTGTTTGCAATATTTCGATGAAGAAATGTTTATTTTGTTGGCGATTTTTTTTAAATTGGGGAGTTGTGTTTTCTGTCTATTGTGAGGAAATTTTGGGCTGTCAACGATAGTGGATTTATGTGAAAAACTTCCAACAATATTAGTGTTTTTTCAACTTAATAGTTTGTAACATTTTCGGTGGAAAGACATTTGTTTCATTGGTGACTTTTTAGTTGCTATGTGTGGGATGTTTCAGTAACGATATTGAAGCTTCACAATAGATTCTTTTGATAGATAACTTCTCATTCTTTCGTTTACGAAGCTATATTGTTAGGGAAGTTGTTTTCTTTCTCAAGTGTCTTTGGTTTGTTGTTATTTTAATCACTTTAGTTATTTTATTTTCATCCTTTATTATTAAATACTGTTGAGAAAATCCCTGATGGGGTTAGTACGAGGCAGTCATACTATTGGGTGTGATTTACTTTCACGAATAGTGAGGACGATGGATAATGTCAAGGGTCGGGTGAGTCGGCTCTGTAATGCCTTTGAGTAAAAATATTATTGTATCATAAGTGAAAGTAATTAAGATAGGTGAGGGCCCTGCTGACATAGGCAAGTTGTGCCGAACTGCGTTATCAAATCTCGGGTGTTGATTTGTTTATTTTACGTTTATTTTTTTTTGTTTTTGTTTGTACTAAAAACAACTACGATTGAACCAGAATTTTTGTAAAACTACATCCTTTCAGATTTTTCAATTAGTATGTAAGCGAGTCACTGAATCAGAACTTGGTATGTCAAGTTGGTGCAAATTCGCATTTCCCAATTATGGTTATAAGAGAAGGGGCATCAATCACCAGGCCATATTTGTTAGATGGTTCAAATTATCATAGTGGAAATCACGAATGAGATTATTCATTCAAGCACAAGGAACAAAAGCATGGAACTTGGTTTTAAACGGTTGGACACATCTGGTGACAACTAATGAAAAGGGAGAAGCAATGCTTAAAGATGCATATGAGTGGACAAGGGCTGAAGAAGAGAGAGCGCTTAGAAATTCTCAAGCTCTGCATTTCATTTTCAGTGCAGTTGATGAAGATCACTTTATTATGATATTAGTCTATGAATCGGTGAAAGCTTGGGATACTTTACAAACTATACATGAGGGATGGAAATATATGATAGCTTCGAAACTTCAGATGTTGGCTATGAGATTTGAAGGGTTGAGGATGGATGTATTAGAGATACACCTCAACTTAGCAAGACTCCACAAGCCCACTTCATACAACAGCCCAGGTCCATAAATACAATGTACACAATCAGATAAGATAAAGCAAGATTAAAGTTTAAATGGATTTGATGTTATCAAAATCTTCTATATATAGGATCAGATAGAATCAATTTTGAATACTCTATTACTGTTGTACGTGTATATAAACGGATACATCAAACATGAATAAATCATTCATTCCTCATACAACTCTATTTGTTTTATGGTATCAGAGCCACCAACTAACGTCCATCTTTATCCTAACCTAATGGCCTCAATCATCAATCCTACCTCTGATGAAACTCCTCAGCTCATCACTATCAATCCAGCTGCTCAAGCCCCTTTGAAACTCACCTCTACCAATTACCTTGCCTGGAGAATTCAATTCAACAGTTTATTTATAGGATATGATTTGCAAGGCTATATTGATGGCACCAAAAGCTGCCCTCAACCTACCATAGCAAACAATGACATACCTCTTCCCAATCCAAACTACCAACATTGGATTCGCCAAGACCAACTGATCCTGAATGCCATCATTGGTGCTCTATAACCAACCATCATTCCATTCATCGCCACTGCCCATACTTCAAAGGAAGTTTGGGATACTTTAGCCAAAACCTATGCACAAGCATCAAGGGGCAAATAAAAGCAGGTTAAAACTCAGCTCAAGAAACTTACCAAAGGACAACTATCAATTACTGAATATATGCAGACCATCAAGACCAAAACAGATGAACCTATTTTTCTGAATGCTCCAATGGATCCTGAGGACATCACTGATAAGGTTCTTGCAGGACTAGGTGAAGAATACAGTGAAGTAATTCGCATCATCAATGCTAGAGATACACCTATCTCCTTTGATGAGCTCCATGAGAAACTTATCACTGCTGAAGCTAATCTTCCTCCCTCTGTCATCACTCATTTCCCTTCCACAACTAACTACACAAACAAATTAGGAGGTAAAAAGCAAACTCATCAAGACATACCTAGATGGCACCACCAGTAGTCCCAACCTACTTATCACCACCATTTCCAGCAGTCCCAAGCTACTCATCAACACAATTTTTAGCACCATAATCAGGCCAATTTTCGGTTATCCCATAGCCAGATGCAGTCTCTACCTCCCCACTTCTATGCTAGCCATAATAACTTGACTTCTTCCCACTCTCAATACCAACCACGACCATACCTAGGGAAGTGTCAGATCTGTGGAGTCCAAGGCCACAGTGCTAAAAGTTGTCCTTCTTTTCGCATTGTCTCTGTTGGTTCTTCATCTCCCTCTCCAAGAGCCAACTTTGTTGCTGCTTCCAATCAAGACCCATGAATCCTTGATTCTGGAGCTTCTCACCATGTGACCACTGATTTACAAAATCTTGCTCTAAATTCTCCATATACAGGCACGGAAGATATCATGATTGGAGATGGATCTGGACTTCATATCATCCACAAAGGCAGTGGTACAATCCATGCTGCTCATAGAACATTCACCCTGGATAAAGTTCTCTGTGTGCCTGAAATGAAACAAAACTTAATATCAGTTTATCAATTCTGTGTTTCCAACAATGTTTCTGTTACATTATCACCTTTTTCTTTTCTTGTGAAGGACCTGACAATAGGGACACCACTTCTCAAGGGTGCACCTAACAATGGACTCTATGTATGGCCAACATCATCCTCTCCAAAGCATGCTTTCTCCACTACTCTTGCAACTCTTCCTTATTGGCATTCTAGACTAGGACAACCTGCAAAACCGATTGTTCATCACATTTTATCTCAGCATAACATTCAGTTTAGTCATAGACTTTCTTCTCATTGTAATGCATGCTTAACTAATAAAAGTCACAAATTACCTTTTTCCAAATCCACTCTTGTGTCTACCAAGCCACTGGATGTTATCTTTTCGGATGTATGGACTTCCCCTATCTATTCTCATGACAATTGCAAATACTATGTTCTTTTCATTGATCATTACACTAAATACACATGGATCTACCCCTTACACAGAAAATCTGATGTGCATACTGTTTTTCTTAGGTTCAAAGCTATTGTTGAAAAGTTCTTTGACACTTCTATTAAGACTTTATACACAGATAATGGGTGAGAGTTCATTGCTCTTACTAATTTCCTATCCAACCATGGTATTTCATTCCGCACAACACCACCACATACACCTGAACATAATGGCCTAGCAGAAAGGAAACATCGCCACATTGTTGAGACTAGTCTCACTCTACTAAGTCATGCATCCATGCCTTCATCCTATTGGCCACAAGCCTTTACCACAGCAGTCTATCTAATCAACCGTATGCCTACAGCCACTCTAAACATGTCCACTCCCTATTATTGTTTATTTCGCACAAGCCCCGACTATTCTAAACTTCGAATTTTTGGTTGTCTATGTTATCCATGGTTAAAGCCCTACACATCTCACAAATTGGACCCAAAATCAAAACCGTGTGTGTTTTTCGGGTACTCACCTTCTCAGAGCAGCTACCATTGTCTTGATCCTGTTACATCTCGAATTTACACCTCTCTTCATATCACATTTATGGAATCAGTGTTTCCCTTTGCCACCTCATTACAAGCTCCAAGTCAACCTTCAGCTGACCCTACTGCCACTTGGCTTCCACCTTCACTGCATCTTCCACCATCCTCTTCTTCTTCTTCTACAAAAACCTCACCTCTCCCTGGTGCAACCTTTGAGAATATGGCATCTCCTGTTGCTAGTTCCTCCTCAAGTGAAGATATTGGGCCAACCCAAGAGCATCATCCTCCTCCAATCTCCAGTCATCCGATGATCACTAGAGCAAAGAATAACATCCGCAAGCCTATACAAAAGCTCAGTCTCACAGCACAATTACAAGGTAATACAGACTTTGAACCAACATGTATATCACAAGCTCTAAAGGATTACAATTGGCGCAAAGCTTGCTCAGAAGAATTCAATGTCTTAGTCAAGAATGGTACCTGGGAGCTAGTTCCACCTGAGGCCACACAAAACCTTGTAGGCTGCAAATGGATTTTCAGAATCAAGCGTCATTCGGATGGGTCCATTGAAAAGTACAAAGCGCGCCTTGTTGCCAAAGGATTTCATCAACGTCCTGGCATTGACTATGCTGAAACCTTCAGCTCTGTTGTAAAACCAACCACTATTAGACTCATTCTCAGCATAGCTGTCTCAAATGGATGGTATTTACGCCAACTAGATGTGAATAATGCATTTTTACAAGGCCCACTAACAGATACAGTATTCATGGCACAGCCCAAGGGCGTCATTGATTTTGACAAACCACATCATGTCTGTAAACTGAAGAAAGCTATCTATGGCCTTAAACAAGCACCAAGAGCATGGTACCAAGCACTCAAGCAGTTTTTACTTCAGTCTGGATTCACCAATTCACACTCAGATACTTCTCTTTTCCTCAATCACACTTCGCATGGTACAGTTATACTAATTGTCTATGTAGATGATATTATTGTCACAGGTGATAATCCTACTCTACTCAACCACTATATCAGTCTTCTAGCTCAGAAGTTCTCTATTAAGGATTTAGGAAGTCTATCCTATTTCCTTGGCATTGAGGTTCTCAGGAATAACCAAGGCATTTTACTTTCTTAAATAAAATACATCAATAATTTACTATATGACACTAAAATGCATGATACAAAACCAGTACTCACACCTATGGCAAGCCATCCGACTCTGACTCTACACTCAGGCACAAAATTACCAGATGTAAGTGAATATCGCAAAATCATCGAAAGTCTATAGTACCTGTTACTTACCCGACCAGATATTACCTTTGCTGTGAACAAATTATCTCAGTTCAATCATTGTCCCACCACCGAGCACTGGATGGCTGTTAAAAGACTCCTTCGGTATCTCGTTGGCACCATTGATGACTGTATTCAGCTCTTCCGAAGCCCTAATTTGAATCTTCATGCCTTCACTGATCAACTTCATGCATTTTTTGACGCTGATTGGGGAGGAGATAAGGACACCTATCGCTCCATTGGTGCATTTATCATCTTTTTAGGACCAAACCCAGTGTCCTGGAGCTCCAAGAAGCAACGATCTGTGGCTAGATCATCCACGGAGGCCGAATACAAAGCCGTCGCCAACACGGCTGCTGAACTCACTTGGATAAGTCATCTTCTCGTTGAACTATGACTCGAGTTGCAGTCCACTCCGGTGATCTATTGCGACAACATCAACGCTACCCAACTGAGTTCCAATCCGATCTTCCACTCTCGAATGAAACATGTTGCTATCGACTTCCACTTCATTAGGGATCTGGTCCAATCTGGTTCCCTCTGTGTATCTCATGTCTCCGCTGCCGATTAGACGACTGACTGTCTCACCAAACCGCTATCTCGCCAGCCCTTTCTCCGACAAAAGGCCAAGCTTGGTATCCGTCGATGCCTACCAACTTGAGGGGCCGTATTAGAGAAACACCTCAACTTAGCAAGACTCCACAAGCCCACTTCATACAACAGCCCAAGTTCATAAATACAATGTACACAATCAGATAAGATAAAGCAAGATTAAAGTTTAAATGGATTTGATGTTATCAAAATCTTCTATATATAGGATCAGATAGAATCAATTTTGAATACTCTATTACTGTTGTACGTGTATATAAACGGATACATCAAACATGAATAAATCATTCATTCCTCATACAACTCTATTTGTTTTAGGATGAAAGTGAAACTATTGGAGACTTCCATGAGAGACTGCGTGACATAGCAAACCAAGCACATCAACTTGGGAAAAAGTATTCAAATATAAAACTTGTTAAGAAGACATTGAGATCATTGCCTTCGAGATTTTTATACCAAAAATTGCAACCATCGAAGAAGCCCATGATATCAATGAATTGTTTTTGGATAAAGTAATTGGAATTCTTACCAACTTTGAGATGAACTTGTTTAGGGATAAACGAGAGAAGAACAAAGGATTGACCTTACAAGTCAAGATTCGTAAAGTCATAAATGACTTAGAAGATGAATCCGATGAGAATGAGGATATGAAGTTATTGACAAGAAATTTTAGCAAGTGGTTAAAGAAAGTGAAGAAGGATAGACTTGAGTTTAGACAGAACGGTGGGAGTTCATTGAATAACTTTAAACAACAACCTAAAACTCAAATGGGTGAAAAAAGTGAAGAAAATTTAATGTCATGAATGTCAAGGCTTCGAACATGTGCAAGCGGAATGTGCTAACACTTTGAAGAAGAGAAAAGGAAAGTGTTATACAAGTACATGGAGTGAAAATGAATCCGAAAGTGAGTATGGTAGTAAAGAGAAATTTGTGAGTAATACTGCATTGGTTGCTTTATATAGCAAAAGTTCAGCTGCTTGCTTAACAGCAACGAAGAAGGAAGAAATTGACGATGAAATCGTAGATAAATCAGTCCGAAATTTTGGGAAAAATGCAGATGAATTAGTCTAAAGTTTAATTTCAGATTATGGCGGTGATTTAAAGGACAAAAATGAGGATATTTACAAAGCCTATGAGTTAATGTATGCAAAATGGGTCCAAACATATAAGAAGAATGAGAAGTTGAAGAGGGAAAATTCTACCGTGAAGAACATAATTCAAAATCTAGAGAAGAAGTTGTTATCTACAATAGATGAACTAAATGAAACAAAGTCGAAGCTGATCAGTACGGAGAAAAGAATAAGAATGCTAAATGGAGGTACTAAAAAATTAGAACAATTATTGGAAATTGGTAAGATTAAAGGAGACTTTCAAGGTGTCGACTACAAAGGTGAGTGTTCTAAAGTGAATGATAAGAAAATCGATGGTGCGACCAGATCTTTCCAAAGAGAAATCTTAAGGAAGAATCGAAAGTTCATACCTATATGTCACTTTGGTGAGGTAATCGGGCATATATGGTCGAATTGTTACAAGCTGTTACAAATGATATTTTAAAGGGTCAAAACAAAAAATTTAGACACTCTCCATTAAATTTTCAGCAACAATCTTGAGTTAGAAAGGGTCAATTACAAGCACAGAGTCATAGTGAAGAAAAAAATAAGAAATTGTCCAGATTCACAGTTAGTTGCTGCTGTTAAAAAAGCTGGTTAGACAAAGGATCTGTTAGTCACTTCTAAGGGAGAAACCAACTAGCCATCTAATTACAAATTTAATGTGACGAGGAATAAGCTTAGGTTTGAATTTTTTCGAGGGACATAGGAACTATATGCTTTACATTTTTGAAATATATTTTGATGTTGTTAAAAAAAAGAGGGTTCGAAGGAGTTAACATCTAGGCTTTTAAAGTTTTTTTGAGTTTTCTAAAGTTCAGTTGATTGGTGTGTGTTTGGTTTTTCTTTACTTGTTGAATAATATATTTGATGTGAAAATGAGGCTATGCTTAATGATTTAAGAGTTTTGTTTTTGGATTTTGATTTACAGATTATGTCGAGAAAATGTTGATGCTTAGTTGGAGTCCTATAAGAAGATTCAGATTTTATATGATTTGAGCTTTTCAATTTTCTATCTTGGTTTCTCTCTATATTGTAAGGTGTATAACTTTGGGTAATATGCTTTCACATGGTTTATGTGAGAGGGAGATTGATTAAGTTTGATTTTGATTCGTTGAATGCATTTTCGGGGTTTATGAATTTAATCAGTCATATGTGGATGACTTTGATGTGAGTAATAATATGTTGACTAGTGTTTTTACTGGTGGTAAATTGTCATCTTGGCCTTCTGCTACTGCACTACGTGTATATGATTCTTCCGTTGCACTTACTGCTGATTGTTATGTTTCTTTATTCGCTGAGATTGATCACATTGAAGGCATTCTTTGTTTTGGCATTGTTCTGTCTTAAGGGGGAGATATAGGATTTTTTATTTTCATCTAATATGACTGTTCAATTTAGGGGTAGATTTCAAGATATCTTCGTGACTATTAGTCTTACTTTTTAGCATCTTTTTGTCTCAAGGGGATAATGTTTTTGACTTTGGATATTCGAATATTTGATTATGTTTGGATGTTGTTTAAATAGGGGGAGTTTCTATGTGGTTTGTGAATTTGATGCTATGTGTTCAATTATACTCTTTAGGGAGAGTTTCAACTATGTGACAAATAATGCCAAAAAGGGGGAAGATTGTTAAGATATAAGTTATGATATCTTATTGTTTAATTATGGTCATTATTTGATAATTGGACCTAGTTATGTTTATGTGGGACTCTTCTAAAAGAAGTTGATAAGGTTTAAAATCTTAATTAAGATGAGATTCAAATATATATTCTGTTTTAGGATAATAGCTATCTAAGGAAGCAATTGTTTTAGAATTTGAATTGATTATGACAGCTGTAATGTGGCTGGGTTTCACATGTGTATTAGACTGATATTGTTATTTTTGGAAAAGAGTTCTATATGACTTGGCAACTGGGATTTCTAGGGTAAATGGGGATATGTTTTATAAGCTGATTGTGTGAAGATAGACATCTATCTGTTGCAAACTTTTTTTAGAATCACGTCACCTGGGTTGAACTGTTTTGGTGTTGCATTTTCTTTGGTTTGTTTTTACAGCTGGAATTTTTTCTTGATTTTTTACATGAATTGGCTGGGTGATTGTGATTATGTGTTGTGTTTTTGTGGATTGCGTTATTTTTTAACAACTGAATATTCTTTAATTTTTCACCGATAATTGAGGGTTGTCTTACGTAACTTAGGAGCTTATTTCTTTTTTTGTTTTTGGGGCATCATTCTATGTGGTTATTGATTGTCGATGAAGTGTTAATTGTGTGGCTATCTTTTATGATTTGTGGTGTACAAAAACTTCAGATGTTTTCGTTATTTTAGTAGCTACTATTCTTGATCATTTGGGTGATCGTGTGTGTTTCTAGTGGCTATAGATAGTGGTGGTGGTGTGCGTAAAATTCCAGCAGCTATCATAGATTTTGCAACTTCGTTGGTTACAACGTTTCGATGAAGAAAAGTTTATTTTGTTGGTGATTTTTTCAGATCGGGGAGTTGTGTATTTTGTCTATTGTGAGGGAATTTTTGGGCTATCAACGATAGTGATTTTTGTGTGAAAAACTTCCATCAATCTTGATGTTTTTACAGCTTTATAGTTTGTAACGCTTTAGGTGGAAAGACGTTTGTTTCGTTGGTGACTTTTCAACTGTTGTGCGTGGGATGTTCCAGTAACAATATTGAAACTTCACAACAGAATCTTTTGATGGACAACTTTTCATTCTTTCTTTGACGAAACTATATTGTTAGGAAAGTTGTTATCTTTCTCGAGTGTCTTTGTTTATGTTCGTTGTTTTTTTAATCACTTGAGTTATTTTATTTTCATCATTTATTATCAAATATTGTTTAGAAAATCTTCTGTTGAGGTTAGTACAAGGCAATCGTACTATTGGGTGTGATTTACTTTTACGGATAGTGAGGACAAGGGATAGTGTCAAGGCTTGGGTGAGTCGGCTCTGTAATGTCTTGAGTAAAACTATTATTGTATCACAGATGAAAGTAATTAAGCTGAGTGAGAGCGTCGGAGATATAGGCGAGGTGTGTGAAACTGCATTACCAAATCTCGGGTGTTGAATTGTTTATTTTACATTTAATCTTTCTATTTTCATTTATGCTAGAAACAACTGCGACTGAACTAAAATTTTTGTGAAAGTATAACCTTTGAGATTTTTAGGAAGCAATATTAGCACCGATAATGTATATGTTTTGGCAGCGATGATTTTCATTATTAAAGATAAGGTGCAATTAGTGAAGACCTGAAGGTCTATCTCCACGTTCCTAAAGGGTTTGAAACTCTGTTCCTTTCAAGTGGCGAACATAGGAATAGTGAGGTTTTCTTGCTATTGAAATTTTATGACATTTACCCATTTCATAATCATGTTCCATCCATGCTCAGTGCCGGCCCTGGGCAGGGGCCAGCAAGGCACCTGCCCAGGGCCCACTATAAGAGGGGGGGGCCCTCAGCCCCTCTCATGAAGTGTTAATGATGTAACTTTTAAAGCTAGTGAATTTAATGTTACGGAGAGTGCACTGATGCTTTAACCTTTAAAGCCTATGATTTTAAAGACTATAACAACTATAAACTTTAACGTTATAGTTTATTTGATTCAATTATATGGCAATTATATAACAACTAACAACTATATGGCAATTACTTCGTTAAAGAATAGATTTGAACAATTAACGACATTTGATAATATTTTTGGATTTTTATTTGAT
>JAOSBM010000205.1:13733662-13745241 GCA_027568955.1 Erythroxylum tenue
GATCTCAAATCAACTCAATATCAAACATAGCTATGCAAGATAAAAGAGATTCATGAAGATCACAAATAGACATATATGAGACTTCATATATTCAAGCTCAAAGTTCTACATCAACAAATCCCAACCACACTTTGAATATCCAACACTTGATTAAACTCTAATCAAGAATATTCAACTACAAATTACAATTCCTAAACCTAGGAGTTCATAAATCATAGCTAAACATAGATTAAGTTACTCCCCTTTTAAGCCCATTGAGCTCAAGCCATTGCTACATCTTCAAGAGGAGAGAGGTGCCTAGCCACGCATAGCTCCAAGAGACTTCATAACTGAGAACCCACTGGAGATAACCATGGTAGCAGCCAACGGTGGAAAGTAGAAGAAAATGGTATGGATGAGAGAAGACGATGGTGTGTCCGTGAAGATGGAGTTATATCAGATGATGGAATGATAGATGGAGGTGTCAGCTCTTTCTCCTTGTGATAAGTTAGCCTAAAATTGGTCTTTTTCATAAAAAGGGTTGATGGATCGGGTTGCACATTCGGTTAATTTGCCAAAAATGGTCCAGGTCAGTGCCAATTCGAATCTCGTCACGGCAAACTTTTCCTGAAAGATTTTTTCAGTCAACTTCAGCTTTCGCCGCAGAGCAAACATTATCTTTGCCGCGATGAACTTTTCCCGAAAGGTTTCTTCAGTAAATATGCAGATTTGTCGCGGTGAACTTGCCTGTTGCACCCCGTTGACTTATTGACTTGTGCTCTTGTTCTTCACTCCTTGGCTCTACTTCTTGAATCTCCTAAAATGAAAAATAGTAGTTTAAAGTATCAATTGTTCTAAGAAAATCAATTTAGGGCAGTTTCTAATTATTTGTCATGATTTTACCTTCAAACTACATTAATTCAAGACAAGCACTCAAGAGTTAAATTAAGCGTAAAATCTGAAAAAAGAGCCAAGAAGTATAATAAAAACCATGAAATTGTCACCAATTGATATAGAAAACTTGGGTTCAATTAGATGGCATTTAGATTCAATTAAGTTGCATATTGGGTGAGTTAAGGTTTTAGAATTAGGGTTCATATTATTGTATATTTTTTTTGACCTTTTCAAATTAATGCTTTATTAGTCAAATTGAAGGTTGAATTAAGATTTTCCAGCTCCCAATTGTATATGATTCTCTATAAGATTTATTAAATTTGACTTTTAGGTCTTTTTTACTTTTGTAATTTATGGAAATTTGATATTACTAAAGATTATGAAAATTTTATGAAATTAATGGTTGAGTACTATAATTGAAATTATATTTGAGTTATTTCCACATTCAATTTTGTTGATACTTATAAATGTCATGACCTAATTGAAAGTTTCAACTTAGGAACAATGATAAAATTTAAGAAAACTTCAAATTAGACACAAGTTAGGGAAGACATATTTCCCTAGAATTGAACCTCCTTGTTATTTGTTTTGAATTATTCAAGGATAAATTAAAATTTTCTTAACTAAGTTTATTTATTTTGACCAATCTTATTTTGAATTACTTTAATTTTTCCTTTATTGTCAAACTTGCTTAGTTTACATTGTTTTAATCTTTATATTATCATATAGCTATTGATTTTTTATTTGAATTTGGTTGTGAAATAAAAATTGATGGAGTTAAGATTGGCTTCGACTGATGGAATTAAGACTGATTGTGGTTGATGAAATTGAGATTGCATATGGATTTATTAAAGTGCTTCTTCTCTTTCTTTTTTTTTAAAGTTGGCTTTTGACACTTCTTTGTAGCCTTCCCACTTATCCATTTTTAAGTCTTCTTAGGTTTCTTACAAAACACGTTGTACTTATTTTTGTTGACTTCCATAGTTATGCATTAAGAAAACCCCTTTTACATGTCTAGGGAGCCTCTCATCATGCTTATAATTATAAGACACTTGCTAATGGTTGAAATTCTTATAATCTTACTAGGAAATCAAAATTTGGTGAATGATTGTCCATTCCACCTTCTCCTACTCTTGTAAATATTCTTAAGGATGAGTATTTTCACATTCACTCACCTTAATTTTTTAATTATGGTTCTTATGCTTGTACAAGAATAGAATGATTTTCCATACTTGTTTAGCACAATTTGAGGATTATGATCTTATGCAATATTTCATTGCTAAAATGAAATCCTTGCTTATGAAAACCTATCAAATGAGTCCCATCAACTGATAAGTGTAAAACTTAATATGTTTTCTAGGTGTTAGAGTATATTTTTAGTATTTTCTTAGATGATAATCATGTGTTTAGGACTTAGATTTATGTTCTTGTTAGTGTTTATGTGTGTTTTGTTTGATTATTATTGTTTAAGGAAAGAGTTTGATCTTAATTATATATGGAAAGGATTGTTTGATGTGTTTGGTGATGAGTGGAGACAAGAAAAAGTGAAGAAAAGATGAAGACAAATTTAGAGAATTAAGTTTGGCAAGATAGTGCAACAAGGAGTAGAAGCCTGGAAGCTTCTGGTATTATCATGCAACTCCTTATACGAATTGCAACAAGGAGCAGAAGGCTGGAAGCTTCTGGTACAATCATGTAACTCCTTACACAATTGTGCGAAAGAGTTTGAGTAATGTCATGCGTCATTGTGCAAAGTTTTTTCCACAATGCGAATTTTTTCATACTTTTGATACTTCGGGGCTATTTTTGGAAGAAATACACGTAAAAAATCCTAGAAAAACCCTAGAAGACTCAAGAGTATACAAAGAAGCTTAAAATAGCACTTGAGGACGTAAATCAAAAGGAAAATGAAAATTAAAAGTGGAAACATCAAGATCAACTCTAGCTTTCCATATTTTCCAGATCAAGGCTTCAAGCTGATTTCATTCTCTTCGCTTCTCCTAGTTCATTTCCTTATATGCCAAATCTGAATAGTTTTGTTTTGAACATGATTATTGATTACTAAATCTATGTTAGGGTTTTATTCTTAAATTGTTTTGTATAACTTTTACCTTCTTGAATTCAATATATTACTGCTTTGTGATATTTGTTGTGCTTATACTTGATTTGAATTGAGAGATTGAATCAAGATATTTGAATTAAGTTACACAAATTTAGTTTTTACCTTAATAGACTTACAAATATCAAGTTAATAAACAATTGAAGAGAGCTTTTTATTTGAGTTAATTATCCTTAGTATTACTTTTTGAGTAGTTATGAGAAGTAAAGAGATTGTAACTCAATTTTTATCTATTTCAATTGGGATTACTTGATTAGATCTCGAGAAAGGGTAATCAAAAAATTTGGATATCAAGGATCAAACATAGTTGAATTAACAAGGTGTAGGGAGGAAAAAACAAGAATTAAATAACCCCCAAGTTTCCATCATTGAGTAACTTCAATTTCAATGTTATCTTTTACCTATTTAATCATCAAGTTTTATTATTTTACTTTAATTTTTAGTTAATTCAATATCTTTTTACCTTAGACAAATTTTAATTCAAATTTTTAGGTGAATATATTTGATCCTCTTGGGAACAATATCGATTGTAAAAGGGAAAAAGGAAAATAGAGATGTCTCTACAATATACGACTTATATACTTGCAGAATAGAATAAAATTAATAAATAATTTTTTTGATGTCGTTAAGGACTACGATTTTAGCATCTTATCGAATTTGAATTCTTTTAATTTAAGGAGTTTAATACTTCTTCTTGTGAGATTGCAGGTGCAAGAATACAAGAAATACAAGGAGCTCAAGCAAATTAGGAGATACATGAATTTCAAACATTACCAAGCACAAAAGATAAATCTGAAGAGTAAAACACCAAGAAGCTATAGATAAAATAATGATGAAAGAAGGAAATCAAGGAGGACATTTATGGATTTTAGGAGGCCAGGCTTTAATAAGAATCAATAGGGCATTATAAGATCCCCTGTCTTAGCCAACAACTTTGAGACAAAGCCAACCTTATTAAATTTGTTACAAACCAATGTGTAGTTTTGTGGATTAACTAATGAAGACCCCAATGCACACTTGGAAAAATTCTTGGAGATATATGACACATTTAGATAAAATGAGCTATTTAAGGATGTAAGAAAGGTCCTCTTCACCTAGTTGAAAGAAGAGATTAGTGGAATCCTAAGAAAGACTTGGGGAGTAGATGTAAGCAAGGTTTATTTGTCAAACCATTATAAAATTAGTTAGCAATCTCTATTCCTTATACTCTTTACTTTCTAACTTGATTGATTGATTGAGCTTATTTAAATTGCCATTACATTTCATCATTCATTTGCAAGTCTTTTTAGGGTCTTTATTAAATTGCAAAATTTTTCATAAAAAGTCACTAGCGCCCAATTCACTTCCCTCTTGAGTGCCAATAAGGATTACCACTTACTATAATACTCTTAACCATTATTATATCCTATAATCGTAATCCTTTTGTCCTTTCAATTCTCTACTTCTACTTTGAAAATCTTAAAGGCATCTATTGTGTCTAACTTCCTATGTAAAAGATAAAGATACATGAACCTTAAATAGTCATCTATAAATAAATCAAATATCAAAGAGTAGAAAATGATCCATACATATCAATAATCTCCCCACTTTTAGTTTCTTCCAATTTTTATAAATAATAAAAACCATAAAATAGGTTTAGGTTTTCTATTTTTTATAATTGATTTCATTGTTAACTAAATAAACTTATTTAAATATTAAATAGTAAATAATGATTATGACTAATATAATTTAGTTACTCAATGACTATTTAATAAATATATACTAAATTTAAAATATATTAAAATACATAATTTCAAAATAATTATTTATCAAATGATATTATTTTGGAAATTAAAATTTTAATTTATGATAATAACCTAATTTTAAAATTTTAAAATTATTTTTTTAATAAAATATGATAAATTTATTACGAGCATTGTATAAATAAAATTTATGTAAAATATATAATTAATTAATTATTTTCTTTATTTTTAAAATTTATTTATTATTTTTTATTGTATAAATATATTGATATTAACTAAGTTGTTTTGTCTTGTTTAAAAAATAACCCAAATGTGAAAAATTAAATAAAAAATTATAGTAAAAAAAGAAATGAATTGAACCCTATCAAGATCAACTCAATTATTCAGATTGATTGTACTGGGCCATGGTAGGTGTTCCAAAGGTTTTCCTTCAAGCACCAACTTATCTACTAGTTGTGGCAACCCCTTCGCACAATTATCTCACTTAGGTTCGTTAAAGTGAGATTCAGCCTTGTCTCGTAATCGTTGACCAACCTACTTGATCTCGAACACCTCGCGACCCTTGCAGTGTTTCACTCTCACACCCTTGTAAGGAAACTACAAGAGAATTAAATATTCTTGGCAACAATAAGAACAAGAAAGAGATACAACAAACACCAACCTTTATTACTTCCCTCAAACTATACAAAGGATGCTCTCTCAATTTTTGTGTTTCCCACACTCACTTCTTCTTCTTCTTGAGAAGAGCAAGGCTTAAATAAGCTTTTTATAGGCAACTCCAGAAGACCAAGTTAGAATCCTAATAGAACTCTACTAGCTAAGATAGTCAACTCATACAAGGTCTGAAACTCTCCTAAAACTCACACCATGCTTGATCTACTTGCTAAGTTACCTTGGAAATCTTGCATATTCCCGTCATACATGTGATCCAACTAACCTTCTACTTGATGTCCATCTTAAGCCTTTTTTCGGTCTCACATCCAAATCTTACATCTTTTGAAAGATTTCCGCCAATGTGCACCAATACATGCCAACGCTTGACATTGCTCCTTTACCTTGTTTCGTTGTTTTACGTGTTGAACATTGGTCAAGGCTCGCCAATGCCCACACAATCCCGCTATCTAAGACTTAGGGGGTCTAAAATTAGGCCTTAATGTAATTAATAATATAGAACGAGAAAATATCAGCCCTAACTTTAGTAAGGAATTGGGACAGTTTTGGGCTATTAACTACGCAAATTGTTTTCAAAGTGATATTTGCTTAATTGATTATGAATTTATTCCATGACACTTAGTGATTATTGTTATAAAATTGCTTAAGATACTCACTTTGACTCACATGTGACTTTAGGCACGATTTAGAAGCAAAGAAGTTAAAGTTAGTCGAACGCACGATATTTGGGCCATTTTTCGAAGATTTAGATTCACATGTTTTCTTGGAGTAAGAAGAAGATTAGAGCAAATAAAGACAATAAATGAAAACACAAAGAAAATGAATTAAAGCTGCTCACAACTATGCATGTCCTATGCAAGAACGTGAGTTCAAATTTAATGGAAAGCATTTGGATTAATTGGTAAAGCAAAGAAGGCAACAAAAATTGAAGCCAAATCACGTAGCATACAGCAGATGATCAGTACGGTAGTGCATAAGCCAACAGCAAGAAGCAAGCAAAACGACAAGTAAGAGGAGCAGCAGTCCATGCCAAAACACAGTTGTTTGGTAATGAAAGAAATGTGGACATCATTTGTGTTTTATGCATTTTTTTGGGCTAGACGTTCTGATGCCGATTCGGAGGCGACATTGACGCCAACAACCCATATTAAGTGTATTTCACTATTTTGTTGTTTCTTTCTCTCATTATGAATTGATTGTGTTATCTAATGCATATGGATTTGGGTTTCGTATATAAATAATCGTATTTCTCATTTTCGTTCAATTATTTGTGTATGAATTCATTGGGTATTATGAAAAGATGATTTGAATACATTCATTGGATTGTTTTATTACAAACTCATTGGAGTTTGTAGAATTTTGATATAATTCGTAATTGTTATATTTGAAATTTGTTGGTAGCGACTAATGATTTGTAATCATTTGGGATAACATAACCTAAGTTAAATGACGCATCATATGTGGTTGTTGCCTTGATTAATCGATTTTCCTAATTCATAATGCTACTACCCAATTGAATCTAGAGATCATATCCTAGGTTACTTGGTAGTTAGATATAATTAACAATTGTATCTTGATTAAATAATACCTAAGGGAAAACTTGGGTTAATTATTAACCCACAATTAATAGTTTTTAGGAGAGGTTTAAGAACAACAAATCAAAGAAATATGTTTAATTAGGGTATAAGTCGAGATTGAACCATAGAATCGGGTCCCTACTGAATTCTCCACTTTATCATTTTTCACATGTTTTCTATAATTTGTTTTCATTAGTCTAGTTTCATTTTATTTTCTTGTTTGAAAAATCCAAAACCCCTAGACACCAGTTAATTTCATTTTGGAAACTTTACACATACTCTCTGTGGGATCGACCTAAGCTCACCATTGCTATAGTAGTAGGTCTAGTTATTTTATTTTCACTAGCGTTATATCGCACTGTCAATTTTGGCGCCATTATTGGGGAGTGCAGTGTTTAGTTTTAGTTTTTAATTTTAATTTGTGTTTTGTACATATTTGTTTGCAATTTGTTTCTTTTTATGTTCTTTCTTAATTCTTTACTTTTTGTTTTGTGTTAGTGATTTACATTTAAAAACAAATTATTCATGGGCGAAATTAATTTCTTTCATAACTCATATTCTCAATCCTATAAGAATGTTCGGACTGATCAACTTAGCTTTAGTTACGGATGGGATAATCAACAAAATTACTTCCCTGATAGTTTGCAGGATGCAGAACAATTCCTGTACTGACTAGAAGTTTCTTATTACATCTCGAGTACACCTTTGGACGACTATATCAAGATCTGTAATGCTACCCATCTTCAATTTCAACATAATATGTAACAACTTCATGAGAATATGCAGCAGAATACTCTACAATTCTAGAAGGATGGAGGACAATTTTCACAAAATTCATGGTCTAGTGCCCAAGATTCGGAGAGCCAACACGACTTAGGTATATCTCTTGAAAACTTTATCAAGACCTATACTACTAACTATCTTGAGTAGTTTCAACAGAGTATGTTACAACTTAATTAGAGTATGCAACAACTTCAACAAAGTATGCAGGAGCATAATAAGAGTATGCTGCAGTTTAATCAGAGCATGCAGCAGCAGTTGCAACAGGGTTTACAACAAATACAGCAAGAAAACAAAGCAAGCATACATATCATGGAATCCCAAATGGGTCAAATGATGGAAACTCTCAATCACCTAGAATCGCAAAGCGAAGAAGAGTATCCATATCAACCCAAGGTTTACCTATTGGACATTAGTGCAGAAACCTTACAGTGTGATGAGGAGCTTGAAAATTTTAAGGGCAATACTCAAGGAATTGTATGTGAAGAAGAAGTTAAGGAGGAGCTTGAAGCATAATATAATACAACATTTAGCTCAGAGGTAAGTACTGAGTTCGTAATTATTGTCGATACTAACTTTTCATCTTTACATAGCAGGTTGGAAGAATTAAATGAAGAAGAAAAAGGTGAAGATTCATTCAAATTATTTCTAGAGTGCATGGACTAAGTCAAGATTGAAAATCAAATGATAAGGAAATGCTGAATGGGAAAGATTACCAACCAAGGCCTTATTCGGAAGAACCTCACGTGGAGGAACTGTATGTGCCACCAGAAGATCATAATTTTGTCACATAAGGGAAATATAGAGTCGAGCCAGCGACCCTAAACTAAGGCGCTTCTTGGGAGGCAACCGAAGGGAAGTAAATTTCTCTTCCTTTACTTTTTTGTACTAGTTATAATATGAGTGTGTGTTTTAATGTTGGTGTGCTTCTGGCTTGTTTTAAGTTTTCAATAAAAAGAGAGAAAGAATAAAACAAACAAACATTTGCTCATTTTCTATTGCTTCTAGGATTATATAGTCATGAGTAGAGAATGAAATGATTAGAGAATTTCATAGAAACTTTAGCATGTACTTTTGCTCTTGTGATTGGTTGATACACATTATCTTTAGAAGAGTAGTGACTAGTGGTAGACAAATCTGTTGAGATTTTGAGCCTTATTAGATTGACACATCCATTTCAGTTTTAATGTCTTTTGATAATGTGTGATCTTCATAACATGTATATCCTAATTTTGCATTGAATTTCTATTTGAGACCACATTTTCATCATATGCATTAACATGGAAATAATTAGGCATTCTTTATTTTCCCGAACTACATTAGCCAAATAGCCTGCCCATTATATGATTTTCCTTTTGATAAGCCCCTTTGAGCTTTATACCTTTTTTTGTATAAAACACGTTTTATGCTTTTAAACTTAACCAAATGTCTTACCGAAGTCATAAAGTTAGTGGAACATTTGTGATTATTGATGATTGTGGGATGCACAAAAACATAAGTGTGGAGGAATGCATATGTGTGGGTTAGTTATAATGATTGGGATGTTGCCTTGAAATTCCTATGTTAATGTAGTTTCTTTTAATGTTCATATATATATATATATATATATATATAAAGAGAAGAAAAAAAAGAAAGAAAAAAGAAAAAAGAAATAAAAAGTTTAAATAAATGTATCAAGGAGGAATTGCATATATGTTGAAAAGTTGTTTATGATTAATGCATCCTCCTAAAGTTGTAATGAATGTGTTATTGGAGTATGTTGAATATGAGACAGATGTTGACTTGGAACGTTAACTCTTTGTGGTTTCAATGTATTGTCATCAACTGTATGAGTTCCTTCGGATTGGTCTATGCTTAATATCGTTTGTACGTAAGAGCTGAATTGGGTTGTGAAATATAAATGTTGCATTCGTCATAGCTGACGATACCTAGTTTTTGATAAGTGTTAACTTGTGCACTTGATGTCACATTGAGTGTTACTTTATTTCATGTTACTTGACCCATATTCATCTTACCTTACCTTTACCCACATTACAACCTTGAAAAGTCCTTTGATTCATGATTTTGCATGTGAACCTTAGTGGTGGAGAAGTGAAATAATATGCAAAGTTATGGAATGACCTTATGATGAATGATATTGAGTGTACCTATGGATATATTTTAGTTAAACGCATTTTTTGAGTCTACCACTAGATTGCTCAGTTTTTAAAGGTATTGAATGTTGATTGATCATGAATAAAAGCTTGGAATGTTGATTTCTTGCTATGATTTTTGAAAGCGTTTATCTTTGGTTATGATTACGTATTCTTGAAAAATATGGGAATTAAGTAAATGTTTCGGGTCTTTGAGCTTAATTTTGATGTTTTGCCCGAGGATGACCAAAAACTAAGTGTGGGGAAAATTGATATGTGCTTAATTGATTATGAATTTAGTCCATAGCACTTAGTAATTATTGTTATAAAATTGCTTAAGTACTCACTTTAACTCATATGTGACTTTAGGCACAATTCGGAAGCAAAGAAGTTAAAGTGAGTTGAAAGCGTGATATTTGGGCCATTTTCTGAAGATTTACATTCACTTATTTTCTTGGAGCAAGAAGAAGATTAGAGCAAATAAACAAAAGAAGAAGATAAGAAATGAAAACACAAAGAAAATGAATTAAAGTTGCTCACGACTATGCATATCCCATACAAGAAAATGAGTTCAAATTTAATGGAAAGCATTTAGATTAATTGGTAAAGCAAATAAGGCAACAACAATTGAAGCCAAATCATGTAGCATGTAGCAGATGACCAATACGGCAGTGCATAAGCCAACAACAAGAAGCAAGCAAAACAATATGCAAAAGGAGTAGCAGTCCACACCAAAACACAGTCGTTTGGCAATGGAAGAAACGCAGACATCGTTTGCGTTTTACACAGACAATGCCTGCGTAAACGCAAACAACGCCTACGTTTCATGTAGACATTATGCATGAAACATAGACGTTTGGCTAGGGTTTTAAGACTATCTGGAAATAAAAAGGGAACAATATAGTGGACCACAAATTAATTAGAAAAATAGAGAGTAGCATAGGACAAGAGAGAGAATCGTGGGTGTTCTTTGACTGTGGGTTATTCAATGGGGGCTGAAGCATTTTTTTGAGAGACCCATAAAGGGCTAGATGTCCTGACACTAGTTCGGAGGCGATATCGACGACGACCCAGGTTAAGTGTATTTCACTGTTTTTGTTGTTTCTTTTTCTCGTTATGAATTGATTGTGTTATCCGATGCGTATGGATGTGGGCTTCGTATATAAATGATCATATTTCTCGTTTTTGTTCAATTATTTATGTATGAATCCATTGGGTATTGTGAAAAGATGATTTGGATGTGATCACTGGATCGTTTTATTACAAACTCATTGCTAGAATTTTGAAATAATCTGTGATTGTTGTATTTGAAATTCGTTGGTAGTGACTAATGATTCATATTCATTAAGGATAACATAACATAGGTTAAATGACGCATCGTATGTGGTTGTTGCCGTGATTAATCGATTTTTTTAATTCATAATACTACTACCTAATTGAATGTAGAGACACTACAAGAAAAATTACTTTCAGCAACTATTATTAATGGTTGATAAAAGTAAGAAAATGGTCGTTAAAAGTTATAGCGACCAAAATTGGGTTGGTCACAGGTAGTTACTATAGGGTTGTTACTAAAAGTGCTCAGTGACGGGTTATTACGTTGGTCATTAAAAATGCATTATTAACAACCATTTAAAATTGGTCACTAAAGGTAGAATTATTAGCGACCAAATTTATACTTGCT
>JAOSBM010000205.1:13747638-13758304 GCA_027568955.1 Erythroxylum tenue
ATTCTTTAATTGTTTGTATATATTTTTATATAAATAAATTATTTTTAATATAAATCACATAAAATAAAATAAAATTTGCTAAATAATTAATACTAATATTTTATTTAATTAATAATAAAATAATAAACTTCCTGCAACAATCATTTTAATATAAGGGGTATAAATGTCATTTATTATACATTACATTTCATTCCATCCATTTTCCAAACAATATTTCACCACATTACATTATGAACCCTTACATCTTTCCCAAATAATTTTTTACTATATTACATTCCATTCCATTATAAACCATTTCGTTCCCTTCCGTTCTATTACATTACATTTCATTAATTAACATCCAACAAAACAGGGCCTTAAGCTTTCAAATTATAATAGTTTTTTATTATCTTCATAACTCGGTCTAACCTAATGTCATTTGCAATCAATTTTTTCTTTTTAATTTAATAATGGACTTTTTTATGATATTATTTATAATAAAATTGATGTTTATTATTTAATAAGATGATTTTTTAGTCAAGAATAAAAATATCATATGAAATAATTAAATTTATTTTAATTATATTTTAAATAGTATAATTGAATTTAATTCTATTATTACTGTATTTATTCTAAATAGTATAAATTGAATAATGTAATTGAACGAATTGAATTCGAAGGTTTTCAAAGCGGATGCACTTCTTAACTCTCCGGTCCCAAATGAAAAGATTCTTCTCCCTAAGATCAAGAAACAGGCTCTTTCTTTCTTTAAGAACATGAGAAGCAAGCATTTTTCCCTCTTCCATTCCCTATTTTCATCCTCGCAAACAAGAGGAAAAGAGCAGCTACCATACATCATTAAACACACAACCCTGATTCTCTTTTTCATAAAACATGATTACTGGTAAAGATATCTACGATGTTCTTGCTGCCATTGTACCCCTGTACGTTGCTATGATATTAGCTTATGGCTCGGTGAGGTGGTGGAAGATTTTCACGCCACAACAATGCTCTGGAATCAATCGTTTCGTCGCAATTTTTGCCGTTCCTCTACTTTCATTCCATTTCATCTCTTCCAATAACCCTTATGCAATGAACTATCGTTTCATTGCCGCAGATTCTCTGCAAAAGGTCGTCATTCTTGGAGCTCTCTTTCTATGGCAAGTTTTCAGTAACAGTGGAAGCTTGGAGTGGATGATCACTCTTTTCTCTTTGTCAACTCTACCCAATACACTTGTCATGGGAATCCCTCTTTTGAAAGCCATGTATGGAGATTTTTCAGGCAATCTTATGGTACAAATTGTTGTTTTACAGAGTGTAATATGGTACACTCTTATGCTCTTCATGTTTGAGTACAGAGGAGCTAAGCTACTCATCTCTGAGCAATTCCCGGAGACCGCTGGCTCTATTACCAGTTTCAGAGTTGATTCTGATGTTGTGTCACTCAACGGCAGAGAACCTTTACAAGCTGATGCAGAGATTGGTGACGACGGTAAGCTCCACGTGGTGGTGCGAAGATCAAGTGCATCTTCAATAGTTTCCTCATTCAAGTCTCATGGTCTCAACTCATTAACGTCAATGACACCAAGAGCTTCGAATCTCACTGGTGTGGAGATCTACTCAGTACAATCTTCACGAGAACCAACCCCTAGAGCTTCGAGCTTTAACCAGAATGATTTCTACGCCATGTTCGCTAGCAAAGCGCCAAGCCCGAAACATGGATACACAAACACCTTCCAAGGAGGTATTGGCGACGTTTACTCACTGCAATCATCAAAAGGACCAACACCAAGAACATCAAATTTTGAAGAGGAGATGTTGAAGATAGGGAAGAAACGTGGAGGGAGGAGCATGAGTGGTGAGTTGTTTAACAATGGCGGTCTTGTTTCTTCATATCCACCATCAAATCCGATGTTTTCAGGGTCTAGTACAAGTGGTGCACATAGGAAGAAGGACAGTGGTGGAGTACCCAACAAAGAGCTTCACATGTTCGTTTGGAGTTCAAGTGCTTCACCAGTTTCTGAAGGAAATATGAGACATGCAGTTAATAGAGCTGCCTCCACTGACTTCTCCGCCGTTGACTCCTCCAAAGCTGGTGGATTCCAACAAGATAATGCCGCTTCAAAAGGTAATTAACACGTCATGAATCCTTGCCTTCCTTCTCATTTCATTGAAGTTTACACATTTGCTCTCCTTTTTTCTTTTTCCCATTAAAGTTTAGCTTTGGACTTCCATAAAAACAATTCAACCATAATTTGGTAGTGATTAGGCACTTGATTTCAAATTTTACAAATTTTAAGTTAAAATGTTGAAATTCAGCTATGCAGGAATTGATTGAAAACATAAGTCCTCGTGGGAAAATAAAGAATGGAGAGAAAGAGATGGATATAGAGGATGGATCATCAAAGCTTCCAACAAGTGGGTCTCCGTTCACATGCCAAAAGAAGATAGACATGGAAGGAGAGTTGGGACCAAAGAAGCACCAAATGCCACCTGCAAATGTCATGACTAGACTCATACTTATTATGGTCTGGAGGAAGCTTATTAGAAACCCCAATACTTACTCGAGCCTTTTGGGGGTTGTCTGGTCTTTGATATCCTTCAGGTATTTAATTTCCTCAATCATTTATTTCACCTCTTTCAATCTCAGTTGCATATTAGTGCTGGACATACACATCTTTTAGAATTCAATATAAACAGTCAAACACTGTTTCTGTTTTTAATTAGGAGTTCATGTAATCGTCCATCTAAATATGGTTTCTGTAGCTATATTAATTAACATAAAACAATACACTTATGATTGATATAGACACTGTAATCCAAATTGCATGTATTTGCTGAAAATAATTAGTTCAATGTCTAGTCATAGAAAATCTAATGTTGATATGTTTAATCTCTTTCTCCTAAACTATTTTTCAATGGCCTGATTGTACACAATAGAAACTCTTACAAACTAGTTTTACAAGCATTTAACAAATTTGAATAGATATTGTTTTCATGTACCACTTTGTATTAATATGTCCAAATGGTTCATATATTCTTAATATATTATTGCTCACTGTATTTTTTTCTTCTTTCAGGTGGGACATCCAAATGCCATCAATCGTTAAAGGATCTATATCAATATTATCAGATGCTGGTTTAGGAATGGCTATGTTCAGTTTAGGTACATATTTAATTTACCTTCTCAAACTGGATTAGTTCACATTATCCTTTGAAAGAGACCATCTGCTATATATACATGAATAACAAAAACGGATGTTTCCTAAAACAGGATTGTTCATGGCCTTGCAACCCAAGATTATAGCTTGTGGCAAATCGGTGGCAACTTTTGCTATGGCTGTGAGGTTCTTGACTGGCCCTGCTGTAATTGCTGCAACCTCCATTGCCGTCGGGCTTCGTGGTGCTCTTCTTCACGTTGCAATAGTACAGGTTCGGTTTGCTAACACTACTATATATATATATATATATATATCTAAAAGAATGGATATATACTAACAGGATTTTCATTTGATTTTTTTTTTTATCAGGCTGCTCTTCCTCAAGGAATCGTTCCATTCGTATTTGCCAAGGAGTATAATGTTCATGCAGACATACTTAGCACTGCGTAAGAATACCATTAATTTTACAAATACAACTATTTTTTTAACATTAGATAAAATGTGAAAATAAATTGGAATGCAATGCCCGAGTCTTATGTAACTATAATCATCTCTAAACAGAACAAAAGACATGGTTAAGTGAAGTTATTAAGCAAAGTCCTTTTTGTGTCGATTTTTACAGGGTTATCTTTGGAATGCTGATCGCATTGCCCATCACAATACTCTATTACGTGCTTCTGGGGCTTTAAGTTGGAAAAAGAAAAAGGCAACAAAATAACGTACTACTGTAAATCTGAGCACGGCCTTTAGTTTGATAAATGAGAAGATGATAAGCCAATTTTTTGCCCTTGGATTCGGTGCAACATCACATGTAGACTATGTATGATGATCATCAGCTGCAGTGTGAACAATGGACTTTTAATATATATTTTACTTGGTTAATTTTCTTTCTTTTTTAACCTCAATTGGTTAGTTAATGAGGCAATGTATACTAGGACTTCGAGCTCAAGAAATTGAAGGTCAATTGTTTTTTTCTTTTAATTGTCGAGTTGAATTATTTCAATATTCCTAGATTTTTGCATTATTTGATTTCTGGGATTTTGAAAGGAACTTCTTTCGTGTAAGGATTGAGCAATGAACATACCTTTGATTTACTTGTAATGCTATTTTCTCCTTTTCAATCTCGCAATCAACCAAATCGTTTTCCCATGACATTGCTTTATGGCTCTCTATTAAATTTCTATTGCTTTTACACTAACGCATTTAGTCCATGGATTTTCATAAAAATTCCATCCTTTTGTATCATAGACACTAAAAGTAATGAAATCGCTACAGTGAAAGTCTGATTCTCCGTCCCCTTATATTAAGATGCATTAAAAATTATACCATGAAGAAAGAAAGTAAAGAGGGTAATATTTATAAATTATGAGACCATAGTTTGTATACAAATACAATAATATTGGATGAAAGCTAATTTGCGCTTTATCCATCGTTGAATTCTATTTGCATGTGAATCACTTCTGTTTTTTAAGTCCTCGACGAAGTTTGCATGTGAAAGCTTGTTCCAGAGAGTTTCGAATGTGCAATTGCAAAACTTGCCTAGTTACGTCCTTTTTCTGGTCGAATCTAAGGTCAAGACAATCAGTCTCATTTTCAATGTTCAGTGCATCACATGACTCTCTGTTTTTAAGAATTAATATTTCCCAAATTGCAGCTTCTTGCAGTTGCAGATGGCATTGGAGACAAACTCGAACTTTGTTATGTAATAGTACTGATTTCGACAGATATTTGTCCATATTCATATCTGTCCATATTCAACTTTGACACTTGAATGCTTGGGTAGTTGTGCGTGCGTTAAAGTTCAGCTCTTTTTAATGATCTGCAGCCATGTTCAATGATACCAGAGGTAGACCATTACTTTCCTACGTCCTTGTTATTAATGGCACCAAACAAACTTCTCGTAACTCAGTTTAGTTCTTTTAGATTCAGGCAACGTCAAATTGGCAAAGGAAGATAATATATTTCATACTTTTCAATCGTGGTTTAGAGAAAATAAAGTACATCAACTACTTTTCAATCGTGGTTTAGAGAAAATAAAGTATATCAACTAATGGCAAGCAAGCCAGTCAAAAGCAAGGGACGATCCATGTACGAGTATCATACTGTAGCCATATCAACTGAACGGTCCTGATTATAGGTGAAACACATTATGTAAACCCTGATGAAAATTCTGCATATTGAATTTGATAAGCATGTAAGAATAGGCTTGGACGTGAATGATTAAAGATAAATCTATTAGGAGCTCTCATGTTAGATTTCTTTTAGTACTTTTAACAAGACACTGTCATGTGACCTAAGCTTAAACATTAGTTCATATGTCAAGGAACTCTATGTCTCGCGTAGCCAAAAAAGGATTTGTTAAACATCTCGATAACCAATCCAAGTAATATAACAAAAGCCAGTCAGTTCTAACAATTGGGATCAGACTTTCCGAAAGCATGTGTTTAGGTTCCTTACTATCTCATCAAGGTGACCCCTTCAAGCATTAGATTAATAACGAAAAATCTGCAGAAGAGCTCTCATTTATAAAAGAAAATGAGAAGGTGATTATAATAAAGACACATTGGTTTTTTGTTTGCATTACAATCTACATAGCTGGTGTTATGTATTTTGTTAGCAATACTCTGACGTGGGCAACTCAGAAAGTGTCTGTTTTGTCTTGTTTTTGAGTGCAAAGTTGTGAGAGCCTGCATTATCACATGCAGTTCTTGCCATGGATCTCTTTGACGAGCTCCTCAATTAATTATAAGTTTTATACAAACAATAATGCCTTGTAAACCAATGAGCCGACAACTGCATCCAGTGACAGCAAAAGCTCTGCTCATGTGGGAACTTCTCTTTCTCTCTCTTTCCCCCTCGTGGACATTTCTAATTCAATCAATCTTGAGTTTATTAACCTAGATTTTCCTCAACTCCAACTTCCAAGGTCTGCATTTTATTGTATATTATAGATTTCTGAAATGACCGTTCAAACTGGCAAATTTGATCCGACCCAGAAACTAAGAACACATAAATCTTGCATGGGAATGCCTTCTTTCTTTTTCGTTTTTTTGACTATATAATAATATTATATTACGAGGTGAAAAGTTGAAATTGGTGTTAGCCTGTCTGCCCTACCTACGAGCATTAATGGGACCTTTGTTATGTTCAAATTTCACAACTAATTGGGCAAATTAACCTATGAGTGTGAATGTTTTTCTTCTTTAACAAAGTGAAGAAAAGTAAATGATGATTGATTACAAATGACCACTTACATACCAATTGATTTAATAACAATTGAATAATAATGATGATTTTAGGTAAGAAAAAAAAGAAAGAATTTCTGTGGAGGTGGGGTTGAATTATAACATGAAAATTTCGAGTATCATATTCAAAATATTTTGCCACAATTTTGAATTAATTTAGAATGTATGTGGAAAAAACAATATTATCAAGTGAACTTCTCTGCTTGCATAAAATGATGAATGTGTTTACCTATTAAAATCTCAAAATACTAAAATATAGTTTGGATTGGAATTACCATGAATACTTTGGATCATCTAACTAATTATTAAAATTAAGGTGGCTTTATTATGAACCTCAATTTTTTTTTTTGAAATTGGAACCTCAAAATGTTTGTTAGACTATTGCAAACTATACCTTTTAAGAAATTAGGTCCAACAATGGAAAAAAAATCTAATTCATATTTAACAACATTAACGAAAAGACAATTATCCCACATTAACACCTTATCTATATTTGTATAAAATGCTTTTTGAGTTTTTCTGACATAAAAATAGATGTAGGATCTAACACGTACTAGTCATACTTAAATGATGTAGTCGAGTAAGTTGAGTTGGCTAAACCTCACTTATAATTGGTAAAAGTTCACTTTTGTCAAATTACTTATATGATATATGATATGGATCAAGGGGCTAGTGATGTGGCATCTCAAGTTGGGGTCGTTGGTTCGAATGTTCGAGATAAGAGTTCGAGATCTTCAACTCAAATTATACCGTCAACATTCAAAAGAGATCCCCTTGTAGGTATTGTTGGGCCTATAACAAGGGCTAAGACCAAAAGGATGTAAGCGAATTTGAATATTTTAATTAAAGAACTTAAGCCCAAGTCTAAGTTGCTTCAATTAAGGAGTCTAATCAAGTCCACTAAATAAGTCTTGGAGAAGTTAGGCCAACCCAACTTGAAAAATAAGGCCCATGGTTGAATTTACTATCAATGGCTTTATTTCTTTATAAGGGACAATTGATCAAATCCTATAAGGTCTCTTGTTTTCTAATAGTTAGTTTCCTAGTAGATCTAGTTTTCTAAAATTTAGTTTCCTAGTAGATCTTGTTTCCTAAAAGGTAGTTTCCTAGTAGGTTAAGTAATTATAGGTTTAAGGTCATTTCTTTTCCTTAATTTTCAATCAACCTCTCTCTTATATATAGGGAGGTCCGACTATCAATAGGGAACACAATTTTATGAAATTATTTTGTGATGTTTATCCTATTATTATTCTTGTTGAATAATTAGAATGCATTGCATGATTTTCATGCTTTGCATGTGACTTATCTAATTGATTTTGTTTCATCAATTAGTGGCATCTTTATTTGTTGTTTTTCTTTCAATCTTGTGTCATTCAATTCATAATTTGCTTGAATTGGGTTATCCATGTTCTTGAGGGTTGGATTACAAATCTTTTGAAACAAACTTTATTCTTCTCTTCTTGTTCAAATCTTCTTCTTGGTTGAAGATCAAGTGCTGAATCAAGAAAAGCCTTGGGTAAGCTCATTTTATATTCTGCAATTTCATATCAATTTGGTATCAGAGCTTATGCTATCTTGATTCATGTTATGTGAATAATTTCATGCTTCTTGAATTTGCATTCTTGGAGTTCCTAATCAATCTTGAATCGTTTCTTGGTTGATTTCTTTTGCGTCAAGAATTTTGTCTTTAGGTGTTTCCAATTTTCTGTCCAAATTTAATTTCGCAGCAATTTTTTTAAGTTGCTTCTGCCAACTTTGCTTTAGAAAAATGAAAAAATGAACAAAAACACAAGAAATGAAAAAAAAGTTGTGTTCTTGGAAAGTTTCCTTTTGCTGGAGGACGGGACTTACATTAGTGATCGTGAGTGTGATGATATGCCTAAATTGACTCAAAGCGACGGGGAAGGAGGTATTGAGGGGGATGACTTTGCTGATGAATTTGAGGTTGAAGGGTTTAATGAAGCATTGGTGGTAGTCCAAGTCTTGAATACACATATCTCACTTGAGCCAAGTGATGAGCAACATACTAACATATTCTATATGAGATGTTTAGTTAAGAATAAGGCATGCCTTATGATTATTGATGGAGGTAGTTGTACTAACTGTGCTAGTGAGCATCTTATTACCAGGTTATCACTACCTATTACACGACATCCTCATCTGTATAAGTTACAATGGTTAGATGATAGAGGTGAGGTAAAGGTAAAATGCCAAACACTTATTAATTTGTCTATTGGGAAGTATCAAGATAAGGTGTTTTGTGATCTTATACCTATGAGTGCATGCCACATATTGTTAGGGTGTCCATAGGAGTTTTATAGGTACATGCATAAAATGGATATACTAACAATTACTCTTTTGTAATGGATAGTAGGACATGTACTTTGAAACCACTTTCCCCTAAAGAGGTTGTAGGCACACAAATCAAATTGAGAGAAGAGAGAGATAAAAGCCAAGGTGAACCGTAAAATTCAAATAAGGGGAGAGAAGAAAAGGAAGCACTAGTTGAGCAAAAAAAGTGAAAAACCAAAAGCTAGTGAGTAAAAAAGGCAAATTTTATGCGAGTGTGAGAGATGTAGATAGGGCTATTTCTGCTTATATGTCTTTTGTCCTTATGATTTATAAAGCAAACTGCTTTGCTACTAACAGACTATACAGTGATTTACCCATTGAGGTTAAAAATATTTTACAGGATTATGAGGATGTCTCCCTTAAGGACATACCAAGGGGGATTCCACCCCTTTGAGGAATCGAGCACTAAATCAATTTCCTATCTGGTTTGAGCATTCCTAACTGACTAAAGTGTCGAGCCAACCCTGACGAGACAAAAGAGTTGTAACATCAAGTTGATGCACTCCTTGATAAAGATCTATTAGATTTGAAGATGAATCCTTTTAAGGGGGTAATGATATGGATCAAGGGGTTAATGACGTGGTATCTTAAGTTGGGATCGTAGGTTCGAGTGTTCGAGGTCTTCAACTCACAATACACCGTTAACTTTCAAAAGAGATCCACTTGTAGATATTATTGGGCCTATGACAAGGTCTAGGACCAAAAGGATGCAAGGGGATTTAAATAATTTAATTAAAGACACCCATTCTCAAGCGTAAGTCTAAGTTGCATCAATAAAGGAGTCCAAGCAAGTCCACTTAATAAATCTTGAAGAAGTTGGGCCAACCTAACTTGAAAAATAAGGCATATGGCTGAATTTACTATTAGTAGGTTTCCTTTCTTTGTAAGGGAAAATTGACCAAATCTTATAAGGTCTCTTGTTTCCTAAATGTTAGTTTCCTAGTAGATCTTATTTTCTAAAGTTAGTTTCCTAGTAGATCTTGTTTCCTAAAAGGTAATTTCCTAATAGAGTAATTATAGGTTTAAGGTAATTTCTTTTCCTTAATTTTCGGTCAACCCCTTTCCTATATATTGGGAGGTTCGGCTATCACTAGGGGACACAATTTTATGACATTATTTTGTGAGGTTTATCCTTATTATTATTCTTGTTGAATAAATAGAATGCATTGCATGATTTTCATGCTTTGTATGCGACTTATCTAATTGATTTTGCTTAATCAATTAGTTGCGTCTTTATTTGTTGTTCTTCTTTGAATATTGTATCATTCAATTCATTATTTTCTTGAATTAGGTTATGCATGTTCTTGAGGGTTAGGTTACAAATCTCTTGAAACAAACTTTATTCTTCTCTTCTTATTCACATATTCTTCTTGGTTGAAGATTAAGTGGTGAATCAAGAAAAGTCTTGGCTAAGCTCTTTTTATATACTGCAATTTCATATCAATATATTTGTAAAAAAAGAATAATAAATTTATTTCATTCATATCTACTTAAAAAGAAATGCTAAAAGAAATTGTTCATCAAACATTTAACTTCATAGCATCAACCCCTCTGAAAAATTAACATAACTGATATATAAGAAATGATTTTGTGCCTATATGTCTATTCTTCATTATCCTTTTCTATAAAATCAACCAAGGCAATGTGCTAAAATAGGAATTACATTGAAAGAATAAAGACTATGACATTATTATATTGTTCACATTAGTATTACTAGGCAATTTTATCCTTTTACTTAACTATATTTATTAGGAGATAGTGACAACACCTTTGCGTAGGGCCACATTACATGACTGTATAGAGCTTGTTGTATAATAATTGAGTGGATCATTATGTCCTTTAAAGGCCATATTGCAACATCCCACTACCATAAGGCAAATACCCGAATACCCGAAGGACATTCAAGTACACACCTTATGATAATGGTAT
>JAOSBM010000205.1:13762777-13773681 GCA_027568955.1 Erythroxylum tenue
TTCGGGAAGGTCCCGGAACAAAAATTTTTGTTTTTCCGCACCGCGTGTAAGTGTTACACGCATCGGGATTTTCCTACAGATACGTCTCTACAGACTATGTGATGTCATCACAGACGATATGTCTTTACAGACGATATGTCTTTATGCATCAATGCTCCTAAGAATCTCCTCTTATAAGGACCATGACTTTCAACTCTGATGTCCAAAAATTTCTTACCATGTACCGTTGGAAAGCCAAAAGAAAGACCTACAACTTTCTAGAAGATAAATTTTCCTAATTCTATCTAGATCAATCCAGAATTTCTGTTGAAGTCAAAACAAGAACTTTATATTCATCCACCAATGTACTGCACTCAGTTCTCAACTTCATGACAAATTTTGAAATTCTTAAAGAAAGAATTTAAATTTGACGTCTTCATAAGAAATCCAGCCATATGTCTCTATTTTAATGTAAATTAATAATCATCTTGTTTGGATAACTAGAGAAACAGTTGTGGCTAAAAGACTAAAGCATACTCAGTGAATATTTTCCAGATCAACTACCCATTTTGTTTCAAAAATCTTTCATTAACACAACTCATACCAAGATCACCTTTTCTACTTTATTTACTCCTCATTCTTAACTCCATTTCAAATAAATATCATCCATAAAGAAATTATAGTCCATGATTATTCATGAACACCAATAACAGAACATATACATATATACATATCCTTCTTCAACTTACTACACCTATTCCACTTCATTTTTGCTTTCATTTAACTTCTAACTTTCACCTTAATTCTTCCCATTTCATAATCTGTAATCCACCAAAACACCAAAACAAAACATTATAAGCGTTCTAGGTCCAACAGGTTTAGTATAGTACTCCCTCTAATTATTTTACCATGAGGATATTTGGTTGTTTTGCTTATGCTCATGTTAATAATGGTAAGATAGAGACTAGAAAAATGAACTATATATTTTTAGGTTATACTAATGGAATTAAAAGTTATAAATATGATGTATTGAATAGAATATAACTCCAAATTTTATGATTAGCAAAGAAGTTACTTTTGATGAATTTGCTATATTTGGTTAAAAGGAGGAGTTTGGAGATCTCATAAGTCAAAAAAGATTAATGTGCTGTCCTGAAGGTGGACTTTGAAATTGAAACTCTAAACATGACAGTGGTAAATCAGTCTACAGATGTGCATTAAGAACAATCTACACAAAGAAAAATAATGAGGACAAGAAGAGAAATCAAAAAATCTATCAAGTATTTAACTCATGTTGATGTTGGTGTTAGTGTTGTTAGCTATACAAATTCTAGTTATGATGATCTTTTAAGAAGAAGAATATTGACATGTTATATCTTTATCATGTTTGGATGTGCACTTGATTAAAAAGCAACACTTTTGTCAAAAATTACATTGTCTACAATATAAGTGGAATACATGTTATTAACAGAAGGGATTAAAGAAGGTATATAATTGCTTGGTCTTGTTAACAGTTTGGAAATGGATATGTATAACTTTATTATTTAGTGGAGTATTAAGAGTGCACTAAATCTAACTAAAAATTTTGTCTAATATGAGAGATCAAAGCATATTAATGTTAGGTTGAACTTTACTCATGATGTTATTGAGGATAAGGTATTTTTCATACAGAAAATATCCACATCCAGGAACCCATTAGATATGTTGACAAAGTCATTATTTATAGAGAAGTTTAAGTGCATAACTTAGAATTGGTAAATATTCTCATGGCTTAGAATTGGTAAATATTCTCATGGATTGAAACTCTTAGGGGCTTGTAAGACAAGGAATAATTCTTACTTAGACATTAAAGAACTCAATTTAAGATGAAGAATTGTAAGATATGTCTTGAAAATTTGGTAGAAATAGAATTTTACCAGTTATATGCATATGTGAAAATAAAAATTCACTAACATTAGACATGTGTGAAAATAGAAATTTACTAACCTTAAACTTATGTCAAAGTAAAGGTTCATCATTTATAAAAGTTTACATGTAACCTAAATGCCTTATTAATAGGGGTGTAAGTGGTGGTTGTTGTTGTACTTTTTCTTATATTGTCTTTGCAACAACACTTATAAAAAAAAACCCCTTCCTTATGAATGTAAGTTGTCTATTGATAAAATCAAGTAAATTTTATATTTTATTTGATTTTTTTTATACAATAATTAATTTCAAATAAATTTATATCATAACAAAAGCAAGTAATATGATGAGAATACTTTCCTTTTTAGGTTCTAATGGTTTCCACTAAAGAGAAGTTTGAGGAAAAAATGAATGGATAGGACTTACAATATTGGGAATAAATGAAAGATAGAATATTTGAATATAATTGTAAATCTAATTTTCAACACTAAACATATACATTGAAAAGTTTGATATCAAAATAGAGCATATGGTATGCATTAAACTTCGCAAAGGGTTTTATAAACTTCAATTATTCGTATTTCTTGGGACAAAGCATAATTAACGAACCAATTCACCATACAAATCTACTTCTCTATAATAAATGTGCTTGATTCGTGCTAACAAGTTAAGAAATAATGTGATATAAAAAATAAAAATATTGTTGCAAATGAGGCACACGATTTCAGGCGAAAAACAAATCACATCCTTCAAAGTTATGAATATTTTTAACTCGTCTTAAATGTGAAAAAGAAAAAGAAGGGTTTCCTATAAGATGGTCTTTAACTAACTTGCATGTAGTTTTATGGAACCACTTCTTTAATAAGCCATTGGAAATTAGGAGAGTAAATCCTCTTTCCTCTTGTTTCTAACCGATAAAGGACAAGAGTAGAAAAGGACACGGTCCTTAATTTTCTTCTCTGTTTATATTTTAAGCCTTGTCACTAAGTTTCAAATTCCTTTTCAATTTCCTTTTCCTTTCACTTTCGAATCCACTAGACAAGTTACTTTTTTGAGTATCCAATCACTAGAGATTACCGCGTACATTATTATTGGAGAATGATTCAAAGTTGTCAAAAATGTAGTCTTTGTTTAAAGATAAAATCTGGGAGTAGTGACATAGAGTAGTAAAGATAAGATATTTTATTTTTTAGAAGATAAAGTTGTTATATGTTAGGATTTAAACTTTTAAATTTTTTATTTGTTTGCTTAATCTTTAACGAGATATTAGCTAAGTTTGTTATTTCATTGCTTATATATTTAGGCCTTCAGCGTCAATGTAAACTGCAACTCATCAACAAGTTGCCTCTTGCATTATCTCTTTTCTATTCTATTTTTTTGGTTAAATTCTGGTTCTAAAATCCAACATGGTATCAGAGCTCTCAAAGATCTTGAGGGACCTATAAGTGATTAATGCTTCACAAGATCAAGAGCAAAGAAGGGCAATGAGAAACCAAGAAAGTGGAAAGACAATGGAGGGAGCCTATCGAGGAAAGGTTCCATCATCAAAGAAGAAAGCAAACATTCCTCATTGTAGCCATTGTGAGAAGTTTAGTTATGAAGAGAAAGATTGTTGGCATAAAGGGAAGTCTCGATGCTTTAGGTGTAAACGATTTGGACATTTGAAAAAGGATTGCAAGTTCAATAATGGAGAACAAGCAAATACAGTGCAAGTGATTGAAGAAGGAAACCTATTTTAATTGGTGAGAAGTGCACCAAGACGCATCATAGAGAGAAGTGCTCTATGGAGATAAGTGATGAGAGAAGTGCTCATGTTGAAGAATAGAGAGAAGTACTCCAAAGAAAAGAATTGTAAAAAGATGTGTTCCACCTATTGAAGGTTGATGGGAAGTACATCATTAAATTCAAAAAGTCTTACAACTATGAATAAAAAAGGAATGCTGGAGAATGATTCCAAGTCGTTAAAAATGCAGTCTTTGGTTAAAGATAAAATATGGGAGTAGTAAGATAGAGTAGTAAAGATAAGATATGGTATTTGTTAGAAAATAAATTTTTATCTGTTAAGATAAAGTTGTTATCTGTTAGGATTTAAACTTTTAAATTTTTGATTGTTTGCTTAATCTTTACCAAGATATTAGCTAAGTTTGTTATTTCATTGCTTATATATTTAGGCCTTCAGCGTCAATGTAAACTACAACTCATCAACAAGTTGCCTTTTGCATTATCTCTTTTCTATTCTATTTTTTTGGTTAAATTCTGGTTCTAAAATCCAACATGGTATCAGAGCTCTCAAAGATCTTGAGGGACCTATAAGTGATTAATGCTTCACAAGATCAAGAGCAAAGAAGGGCAATGAGAAACCAAGAAAGTGGAAAGACAATGGAGGGAGCCTATCGAGGAAAGGTTCCATCATCAAAGAAGAAAGCAAACATTCCTCATTGTAGCCATTGTGAGAAGTTTAGTTATGAAGAGAAAGATTGTTGGCATAAAGGGAAGTCTCGATGCTTTAGGTGTAAACGATTTGGACATTTGAAAAAGGATTGCAAGTTCAATAATGGAGAACAAGCAAATACAGTGCAAGTGATTGAAGAAGGAAACCTATTTTAATTGGTGAGAAGTGCACCAAGACGCATCATAGAGAGAAGTGCTCTATGGAGATAAGTGATGAGAGAAGTGCTCATGTTGAAGAATAGAGAGAAGTACTCCAAAGAAAAGAATTGTAAAAAGATGTGTTCCACCTATTGAAGGTTGATGGGAAGTACATCATTAAATTCAAAAAGTCTTACAACTATGAATAAAAAAGGAATGCTGGAGAATGATTCCAAGTCGTTAAAAATGTAGTCTTTGGTTAAAGATAAAATCTGGGAGTAGTAAGATAGAGTAGTAAAGATAAGATATGGTATTTGTTAGAAAATAAAATTTTATCAGTTAAGATAAAGTTGTTATCTGTTAGGATTCAATCTTTTAAATTTTTGATTGTTTGCTTAATCTTTACCGAGATATTAGCTAAGTTTGTTATTTCATTGCTTATATAGTTAAGCCGTCGGCGTCAATATAAAGTGCAACTCATCAATAAGTTGCCTCTTGCATTATCTCTTTTCTATTCTATTTTTTTATTAAATTCTGGTTCTAAAATCCAACATTGGTATCAGAGCTCTCAAAGATCTTAAGGGACCTATGAGTGATTAATGCTTTACAAGATCAAGAGCAAAGAAGGGCAATGAGAAACCAAGAAAGCGGAAAGACGGTGGAGGAGCCTATCTAGGAAAGGTTCCATCATCAAAGAAGAAAGTAAACATTCCTCAATGTGGCCACTATCAGAAGTTTAGTCAAGAAGAGAAAGATTGTTGGCGTAAAGGGAAGTCTCGATGCTTTAGGGGTAAAAGATTTGGACATTTGAAAAAGGATTGTAAGTTCAATAATGGAGAACAAGCAAATACAGTGCAAGTGATTGAAGAAGGAAACCTCTTTTAATTGGTGAGAAGTGCACTAGGATGCATCATAGAGAGAAGTGCTCTATGGAGATAAGCGATAAGAGAAGTGCTCATGTTGAAGAATATAGAGAAATGCTCTAAAGAAAAGAATTGTAGAAAGATGTCCTCCATCTATTAAAGGGTGATGGGAAGTACATCATCAAATTCGAAAAGTCTTACAACTGTGAATCAAGAGGGAATGTTGGAGAATGATTCAAAGTTGTTAAAAATGTAGTCTTTGTTTAATGATAAAATATGGTAGTAGTAAGATAGAGTAGTAAAGATAAGATTTGTTATTTGTTAGATGATAAAATTTTATCTGTTAAGATAAAGTTGTTATCTGTTAGGATTTAAACTTTTAAATTTTTAATTTTTTTGCTTAATCTTTACCGAGATATTAGCTAAGTTTGTTATTTCATTGCTTATATATTTAGGCCTTCAGCGTCAATGTAAAGTGCAACTCATAAATAAGTTGCCTCTTGCATTATCTCTTTTCTATTTTTGGTTAAATTATGGTTCTAAAATCCAACATGGTATCAGAGCTTTCAAAGATCTTGAGGAAACTATGAGTAATTAATGCTTTACAAGATCAAGAGCAAAGAAGGGCAATGAGAAACTAAGAAAGTGGAAAGACGGTGAAGGGAGCCTATCTAGGAAAGGTTCCATCATCAAAGAAGAAAGCAAACATTCCTTAATGTGGCCATTATTAGAAGTTTAGTCATAAAGAGAAAGATTACTGGCATAAAAGAAAGTCTCGATTCTTTAGGTGTAAACGATTTGGGCATTTGAAAAAGGATTGTAAGTTCAATAAAGGAGAACAAGCAAATACAGTTTAAGTGATTGAAGAAGGAAACCTCTTTTATTTGGTGAAAAGTGTTGGACCCCAAACTTTTTTTGGAAGTTAGAATTATCAAATAAGAAATTTTTGGCGATTAGTCATGAGTAAAGAACAAATGAATGAAAAAAAATTTGAACCAAGAAATGGTATACAAGAGTAAGGTAGGGAATGACAAATGTGGATAAATTCATGATTGCATTGGTGTTTATGGTAGATAAGAGATTTTGGAATGAGAAGAATTAAGGTGAAAGTTAAAAGTAAAATGAAAGCAAAAATAGGGTTGAATGTGTTTAGTAAATGAAGTAGAAAAGGCGACCTTAGTATGAGTTGTGTTAAGGAAAGATTTTTTATGCAAAATGGGTAGTTGATCTGGAAAATGTTCACTGAGTATGCTTCAGTCTTTTAGCCACAACTTTTTCTCTAGTTATCTGAAAGAGATGATTCTTGATTTAGATTATACTAGAAACATATGGATACATTTCTTATGAAGAAATTGAATTTAAGTTCTATCTTTAAGAATTTCAAAATTTGTCATGAAGTTGAGAACTGGATGTAGTACATTGGGAGATGAATGTAAAATTCGTGTTCTGAATTTAAGGGAAATTCTGGATTGATCTAGATAGATTCAGACAAAGTTGTCTTCTATAAAGTTGTAGATCTTTCTTTTATCTTTCCAACGGTATATAGCATGAGAATTTTGTACTTTGGAGTCAAAAGTTATGGGGCTTATAAGTGGAGATGCTTAGGAGTATAATAATGTATCGTCTATGTTTGACCATCTGCTTCTTCTATGTTTGACTTCTGCTTCTTCTATATTTGACTTTCTGCTTCTTCTAAGTTTGACTTCTGCTTCTTCTGTGTTTGACCATCTGCTTCTTCTATATTTGACTTCTGCTTCTTCTGTGTTTGACTTTCTACTTCTTCTATGTTTGACTTCTGCTTCTTTTGTGTTTGACCATCTGCTTCTTCTATGTTTGACTTCTGCTTCTTCTGTGTTTGACCATTTGCTTCTTCTATGTTTGACTTCCGCTTCTTCTATGTTTGACCATCTGCTTCTTCTATGTTTGACTTCTACTTCTTCTGTGTTTGACCTTCTGCTTCTTTTATGTTTGGCTTCTGCTTCTTCTATGTTTGACCATCTGCTTCTTCTATGTTTGACCTTCTATGCACTATAATCTAGTCTATTTTTGACCCTGTATGTGATAGAATTTGTCTTTGAGGTCTTTATATAAGTTGTATATTTTGAAGTCCTCTTTTAAACCATCTAAAGAACACCTTAATCTGATATCTGTAGGGAAAGTTACGGCAATTTTCCCAATCCTGTATCGTCTAATGACGTCACTTCGTCTATAAATGATAACATATCGTCTATTCCTATTTTTGACCCTTTAGATGATGGAATTTGTCTTATACGCCTTCATAAAAGTTGTAGATTGCAAAGGATTTTTTCAAACTGTTCAAGAGTGATCTTGATCCGATATCTGTAGTGAAAGATATGTGAATTGTCCCAAGGCAGGTTCAATATGATTGAAAACAAAACCTTGTTTGATTCTTTTGGCCATAACCTTGTTATCCGACCTCCAAATGAAATGATTCTTGAACCCATATATTCTTAACACATTTCTCTATGCCTCCATAGAATTTTATATCATTTGTTTTTTATTCAAAAAATATTGTTCGAATCAAAGTAAGGGTATCGATTAGAAGAGTATGATTTGAATGTTTTACTAAACATACTTCGTTATTTTGATTATATCTGGATCTATAGAGCTCCTAATATGATGAGTTCTAATTTATGGTAAACTAGAGACATAGGGTTACAAATCATCTGAAGAAGTTGAATTTTGAATCAGTCACTAAGATGTTTAAATTCTGGATGGAATTTGTGCATAGTATACTGTTTGGACAAGAGCAGTCCAAAAATGTTTGAAGTGATACTTTCAGATTTCTGAACCAAATTGAATGAATTTGGTGTCATTAGAAGCTTAAGACAATGGGGAACATTTTTCGGAAGAACAATGTTATGTCAGAATGTTCAAGGGTGTTTTTGGCAAAACACTTAAGGTTAAAAGAACATAAGCCTATAAGGAAGGGTAAATTGACTTTTTGGAATCATTAAGGGCATACTTGGAAGAAGAAGTGTAGTCTTGCATTTTAAGAAGAGAGGAACGAAAATTGGCGAAAAAAAGAGAGTGTCATGAATAAGAGAGAGAAATACGAAACAAAGAAGAGAAGGACAGAAACAAGAGAAAACAAGCTAGGGTTTCAATTGTGTTAGCCTTCAAGAGAGAGATTTTGGAGCTGTTCAAGAAGGGAAAAAAGGTAGAGGAAGAAAAGAGCTTCTCTTTGAGCTAAAGATCCCTTCATTTGGTGAAGAATGAAGGTAAGATCATTTTTAAATCTTTTGAATTTTTGGAAGGATTTTAGTTCATGGAGTTTAGAAAATGCATGGGTTTAAGTATGCTAGAACCAATTTTAGTGATTGTGCTTTGTGGGACTTTCAATTGAAAACCTTATTGAGTGAGATTTTTGTTATTGTATAAAGGGATCAAAAGAGGCAAGAGGAACAAGAGAAGAGGCTTTTTGAAGTAAGTCTATAAGTAAGCAAATCAAGGTGGGTTACATGTTTATTATAAAGTAAATAAGCCACTAATGTTTTCTTTGAATCAAGGAAGTTTAATGTTTTTAATTGCATCATAAGTGTTGCATTTATTGCTTTTGAATGATTTGAAAAAGTGCAATATGATGTTATATAAGTTGTGTGATGATTTATGAAAAGACTTTGAAAGTGATTTTTGAAAAGATAACATGTTTATGAAATCATGATTTTGACATATCTCATGTTTATGAAAAATCAAGTTTCAAAAATGTGCCATTTTGGGCAACAAGTTTACAAGTCATGAATTATTACATGTTATGTGGATTTGTGGTGATCCCCTAAGTTAAGTCAACTGCACTTCGACTAAAGGCTTTTCCCTCCTACCCGCTAGTGACATGGAGCTCCTTCATGGACTCCTATAAATTCACGGCTACACAGGACCATTATGTGAAAATGTGTAGTATGTTCTGTTTGGATCCACCCAAACCAATTTGATGTGCTATTGTGACCATTTTGATATGCTTATGTGCTTATGATGAGAGTGATGCATTCATGTTTTGTAAATTGTGAATTTGACTACATGATAAGAATTTGAGAAAAATGTGCTTTATGGATTTCAATAAGAATTTTCTATGACAAGTGAATGTTTTCAAAGGCTTTTTGCTTATTTTCTATTATAAACTGTTACCTACGATCTTTCAAGCTTACCCCCTTTCTGTCCCATCTTCAGGTGATAGCTAAGAGATCAAGTGATCAAAAGCCTAATGGAATTGCTTCAAATTTGCTATTATGAATTTGTAATAAGCCAATGGTGTGGCTTTTGATATGTAAATAAAGTTTTTCAAGCTGTTTTGCTTTAGTAATGAAATGAGAGATTGAAGTAGTTTCAATTGTGTATGTTCATAATTGACTTCTTTGTTAAAATGGTTGAGTTGAAGTAATAAGTTGTCTTGATGATTGACTGTTATGGGCACGCCACCCTTATGGGATGATGGCTGACAAGGGTTTATGGAAATAACCCTATAGGATAATATGCTCTCAGTTCATGTTTTCACAAGAGTTGAGTTTCGAAAACGGGATCCAACATTTATGGTATCAAAGCAAGAAGATGAATCGATGATGGTTAAGGAGATTACAAGGAACCCCGCTCAAGTATTATGGTATATTCTGAAGAGTTGGGTTCCGGAAACGGGATCCAACAAGAAGTGCACCAGGACGCATCATAGAGAGAAGTGCTCTATAGAGATAAGTGATGAGAGAAGTGCTCATGTTGAAGAATAGAGAGAAATGCTCCAAAGAAAAGAAATGTAGAAAGATGTGTTCCACCTATTGAAGGTTGATGGGAAGTACATCATCAAATTCGAAAAGTCTTACAACGTTGAATCAAGAGGGAATGTTGGAGAATGATTCAAAGTTGTTAAAAATATGGTTTTTGTTTAAAGATAAAGTCTGGGAATAGTAAAGATAAGATCTGTTATTTGTTAGAAGATAAAATTTTTTCTGTTAAGATAAAGTTATTATCTATTAGGATTTAAACTTTTAAATTTTTTATTTGTTTGCTTAATTTTTGCTGAGATATTAGCTAAATTTGTTATTTCATTGCTTATATATTTAGGCCTTCAGCGTCAATGTAAAGTGCAACTCATCAATAAGTTGCCTCTTGCATTATCTCTTTTCTATTCTATTTTTGTGGTTAAATTCTGGTTCTAAAATCCAACATGGTATCAGAGCTCTCAAAGATCTTGAGGGACCTATGAGTGATTAATGCTTCACAAGCTCAAAAGCAAAGAAGGGCAATGAGAAACCAAGAAAGTGGAAAGATGGCGGAGGGAGCCTATCTAGGATAGGTTCCGTCATCAAAGAAGAAAGCAAACATTCTTGAATGTGGCCATTGTGAGAAGTTTAGCCATGAAGAGAAAGATTAATGGTATAAAGGGAAGTCTCGATGCTTTAGGTGTAAACGATTTGGACATTTGAAAAAACGATTGCAAGTTCAACAATGGAGAACAAGCAAATACAGTACAAGTGATTGAAGAGAAGTGCTCATGTTGAAGAATAACGAGAAGTGCTCCAAAAAAAAGAATTGTAGAAAGATGTGCTCCACCTATTG
>JAOSBM010000205.1:13898219-13915712 GCA_027568955.1 Erythroxylum tenue
ACACAACAAATAAATTTAACAATTTAAGCATACAAAATCAATTAAGCAAATTTAGCACAAAAGCCTAGGTCTAACAAATAGAATGAGTGACCAACTACTCTCTCAATCATTTAATCTACAAATGAGAGAGGAAAGTGATTCTTTTTTGTCATTTTGTTGAGTTTGCGGTAGTCAATGCAAACTCTCCATCCTGTGACAGTTCTTATGGAAATCAACTCTCTGCTTTCACTCACTATAAAGGTCATACTGCCCTTCTTTGATACGTATTTTACCGAGCTAACTCATTCACTATCAGATATTAGGTATATGATAACTGCGTCTAAAAGTTTCACCAATTCCTTTTTAACCACCTGCTTCTGTGAGGGTTCAAACTTCATTAATGTTCCCTCACCGCTTGAATTCCTTTTTTGAGGTTTATCCTATGTATAACAACATTTAGGCTTATGCCTCGAATGTCCAATATCTGTCATCCCATGTCCACTTACTCTCTTGTCCCCCATCCATTTGATTGGAAATGATGATGATGGGTAGAGTTTCATCTTCACCTAGAAAGGTATATCGAAGGTGTGTAGGTAAAAGTTTAAGCTCTAGAGTTGGTGGTTTCTCAGTGGAGGGTGGTATGGATGCTTCTGTCCTTATTAATATATCTTAATGTCTCTAAACACCCGCTTCCTCCATCTCAATATCTTCCTCATACTTAGCTTCGTTCACCTTATCAGCTTCATTGTCTGTCTCAATTTCCACAGATATAATTTCTGTAAAGCATCTCTCTTTCTTGCTCTTAAATACATTTTCCCATAACGTCAATCTTCGTGCAAGAGCTGCTTTCTTTTGGATTTTTCAAGGTTTTGTTCATATTGAAATCCATTTGCTCTTCACTAATCTAAAGTGTTAATTTACCTTCATAAACGTCTATTAATGCTCTCGTTGTGTTCATAAAGGGTCATCTGAGAATTAGTGGATAATTTTTATCATCTTCAGAATTTAGGACTACGAAGTCTACAGGGATAATAAACTTGCCCACTTGCATTAAGATATTTGTTAGATAAGTGCTCTAAAGGCAATCACCTTTAGCACTTATTATACAAATCATTTTATGATTAATAAAGGCATTTTTCATTATTTCAATGTTCATACATTTATGGATTTGATGTTGATCTTAAATTGATTTAATGAAGTCCTTGATACAAAACATAGCATGGGGGAAATCATGATGATATCATGATAATGAGATTCTTATCATGTGTAATTATGTTAGTATCTAAACTTTCCCTAGTCATAGGATTAATGAGATGGAATATCATTAATCCAGATAGACCAACACGTTATACTCCTTGATTGGATCAAGCAATAGATCTCATAAGCTGTAGAAATGAGTTGTTTAGAATTAACATGTAGATGCTTACTAAGGGTAGTAAGTACATTGGATTGGCCTACTGTGAGACAATCATATGGATATTATATTTTAGTGTCAATGATAATCTCATTATAGCAATGTTGCAAGTATCCTTTGACTTGAGGTGCTTAAGGGTATCTCAGATATTGATCATGTACTTTGACTCCATTCATCGGTGCCTTTCGGGGGTTACTCATAGGGTGGTGATTGGGTACAACTTGAGATATTCGGAGGTAATTGAGTAGCCAATAAAGGATTCACCACTCCTAATAGAAGGAGATGATATCCACATCCTCTTGTTGGGGTCATTACTCGGGAGTGTCAGGCTAGAGCAAATATGTGTCACGAAAAGAGTCTTCAATGATACATAGAGTAATGAGATCTTCAAGACAAGATCTAAAATCACTTGGACTAGATGTGACGTAGTCAGTCTAGTGGGAGTTGACACTTTGACCATACTTTGAACCAAGTGGGGTATAGATGGTGAAAGGATGAATTGTATGACAATATTGCATATGGAAGGGTTCGTAGTCAAACCACTAACTTTCTGGTCAATTAGGGGTCATGACGTATTGCTAGATACCACTTTTGACTTACTTGGATTACGTGTTAATTCAAGTGGCCAACATAATCGGGAACCTAATGGGTTACACATATAGGAGATACAAAGGATGAGTAAAATGGTCTTGAATGGCGATTCATGATATGAGAGAGTGTTTCGGGATTGTATCGCGATGTGATCATGGCAGAAAACGTTGCATAGAATAGAATAGAAACAAGTATTGTTGGCTGCCAATTTGGTCATTAACTTCCTAAAACTTCCATTAATGCATGCTATTCATGGTCATTAACTTCCCATAACTTCCATTAATGCATGCTATTAATGACTATTAACTTCCCATAACTTCCCATTAATGATGGTAGTTATGGGAGGTCAAAGAGGGTAGAAAATAATCATCATTTTCGTGCATTTTGTGTAAGACACATGTGAAAGAAAGGTTTTTTCTTACACATACACACTCTTTTTCTCTCTAACTCTCATAAGAGTTCTTGTCTTTGCTAGCATAAAGAAAGAATTCTAGCCATCTCTTAGTCAGGTTTCATCCTTCTATCTTCGTGTCGACTTTCAATAAAGACTGTCTACATTGATCGTTGTGGTTTACGACAACCCAATGCGGAGAAGATTAAAGAACGAAGGAGATCGTCGGAAAGGTATTTAAACATCTTATATTTCATGTTTTTGTTTTCTATATTTATATGCATGAGTAGATATGGTTTTTGAGGTTCTGTTTTATTTTTTCGCGTATATTTGATATATATTATGTATGAGATGCATGATCGAAACCTTACATCTTCCACCACTACAAACATCTTTTAATTGATTGATCAACTAACTGAATTAGTATTTTCCTAAATATCGATAAAGGTATACAATTTATACTTACGCCTAAATTATATAAACACTTTGTAAATTCAAATTCACTAACCACATACGGTATTGTGAAACTCCCTGAATCCTTCATCTTGGATGACATACGAATGGTGATAATGGAACTATAACTTCCAATTAATGCCATCATTTGATTTTTTTCCCAATTCTACTTCTTTGACAATATTTCCTTCAAGAATTTGGCGTACTTAGGCATATGTTCCAATAACTTGACAAAAGATTGATTAATTTGCAAACTTTTTCATTTCTCTATAAACTTTACATATTGTGAATCTAATTTTATCTTTTATAATCATTAAGGGTTTGGGATCTTGGGTGGATATGGAGGAGGGGAAACATAAGGAGGGCACCCACTCATGTATACTTCCTTCTTCTTTTCTTGGTTTTTTTTCTACTGGGTGGGTACAACTTGTGTCCCTGCTTGTTGCTCAAGTTCCTTCCCACTTCTAAGTGTGATTGCCTTGAGTTGTTTCCTTGGGCTTGCTTTAGTATTGCTTGGGAGACTCCCCATACTTATTATAAACAATGCATTCGCCAGTTGACTCATTTGAACCTTTAAGTTATGAATGGACGAGGCATGATTTTTAGTTACTTACTTGAACTTTCATTTTAACCTCTTGCGAGCTTCATACATCCTCATGAGTTTGTCCATGATATTATCAAATTTAGAGTCATTAGCACTAGATTTATCTTGTTCAAATTTAAGTGTCCCTTGATTCTATATTTGATTACCTGTATTATTTGACTAAGAAAAATTCAGGTGGTTCCTTCACCTAGGATTATAAGTGTTACCATGATGGCTATTTCCTCCTTCTCAACCAAATTGTGTCCCCATATAGTTAAATGGCTCTGTATCATTGTTTTGCATCAAGAAGCAATCAATAGTATCATGGTTATCTTGTCCACATAATTCACATTTACGCTGAGTTGCTTTAACTAGAGCAGACGAAGAGGCTTTCATGCCATTTAGTTGTCTAGTTAAATTATCAATCTTAGCTTGCATTTCTGTCATCAAATTGATAACAATGACTCCCTTTTGATCGCGGAAGGTTGTTTACTGTCTACTTCTATCTAATGTCCTAAGAAAACTATTATTTATCATCTCTTCTAGTAAATCCTCCACTTTCTTAACTGTCTTCCTCATTAGCGATCTATTAGAAGCTGCATTGATGGTGCCCTATTTGGATGGATTATACTTTATTGTATAAGGATTGCAATAGAAATTCTGTAGGTAAGTTGTGATCAGGACATCTCCTTTGCAAATCTTTGTAACTCTCCTACGGTTCATAGAGTGACTCCTCGTCATTCTGTTGAAACTTTGTGATCTTCTTTATTAATTTGATCATCTTTGTCAACAGGAAGCACTTATCTAGAAATGCCTACACTAGTTACTCCCATATTGTGATGTTTTTCAGGTTTAAGGAATGATATCATACTTTGGCTCTATCCCTTAGGGTAAAAGGAAAGAGCCTTATCTTAACTGCATCTTCCTTCATATTATTATAACGGAAGGTATTACATCTCTCTAAGAAGTTTACTAGATGTGCATTAGGATCTTCGTTTGCTAGCCCGTAGAATTGTACATTGATATGCAGCATATTCAGCATCACTGGTTTTATTTCGAATGAGGTTGGCACCGATGGTCAAGTGAAGCCTTGTTATGTAGTGTTCAACCCTAGCCTCATGAAATCCATAAGGGTTCATTGCAACTCTCCTTGATGTATCGCTCTTCGAATTGTTCATTCTTGTCTCATGATATCAAGTGTTAGAGTTTCTTCGATCTTGCTTGAACTTCAAGTAACTCTTGTGTTCATACAGTAGTGATAATTGTAAGTTACACAATATTTTAGTGGGTAATTTAGTGTGTGTTTAGTTGTTAAATTGAATGATTAGTGCATATTTAGGATAGGATTGTGTTATTTAGTTAGATATTTATGTTTTGAGTGTTTTTATAGATTAGAGCATAATATTGAGCTTAAATTTTATGTATTTGAGGTGCCTTAATGTGTTTATTAGTGTTTCATCCTCAGACAGACGGACAAAGTGAGAAGACTATTCAGACAGTTGAGGACATGCTTAGGGCTTGTGTTTTGGAGTTTTAAGGAGCATGGGATGAATATGCAGCTCTCATTGAATTTGCATCAATAACCAATATCATAGTAGTATTGGTATGGCTCTATATGAGGCATTACATGGCAGAAAGTGTCGAGCATCTTTGTATTGGGATGAAGAAGGCCTAGGATTATTGAAGGCCCAGAGTTGATTCAAGATACCGTTGATAAGGTAAAATTGATCCGCAGTAGGATTAAGGCGACTTAAGACGGGCAAAAGAGTCACGCAGATTAACACCAGAGAGATATGGAGTACCAAGAAAGAGATAAAGTATATTTGAAAGTGTCGCCCTGGTGAGGAGTGTTAAGGTTCAGTAAAAAGGAAAAGTTAAGCCCTAGATATATCGGTCCTTATGAGATTACTGAAAAAGTTGAACCATTAGCTTACAAATTAGCATTACTGCCAGAAATGTCTCAAATTCATAATGTGTTTCATGTTAGTATGCTCAGGTGATATGGATCAGATCCAACACATATATTACTAGTACAAGAGGTTGAGATTGCAACTAATTTGAGTTATGTAGAGGAACCGGTTAAAATGGTTGGGTAACAAAATAAGCAATTAAGAAATCAAGTAATTCCTTTGGTTAAAGTCCTTTGGAGGTCTCATTCGAGAGAAGAAGCTATGTGAGAGATTGAGGAGAACATGAGGAAATAGTACCCCCATCTATTTGATTAATTGGGTAAGAATTTCGAGGACGAAATTTCTTAAGGAGTGGAGAATTATAATGGTTAGTTTCCAAACCTACTGAGGGATTAAAGTGTTAGATTACTGAATTACATCGTATTAGAATGAATTTAGTGCATCTAGGATATGATTTATGATTTCATTCACATGCATAATATGAGCATATGCACACACAAATGTTGTTTTAGAAAAAAATTGCACTCAATTGACATATTCCAGGGTATGAAAATTTCTAAATAATGGTGGCATGATTGTGCATTTCTAATGTCTTGTATTTTAATTTACCAATAAAAAATTAATGGATTACAATTAGTAATTTGGAGTTATTTGCCACAATTGGAAGATTAATGGATTAAAATGTACATTTAGACTACGAAAAATTTCATGTAGCAAGATAATTAACATGTGAAAATTTAGGATGACTAAGCCTATAAAATGAGTAACATATGGCAGTAGACTTAAGTGACAAATGGCTTAGAGAATTGAGTAACAAATGGCCTAAGAACTAAGTAACATTAGGCAGCCTAAAGAGAGGACATGTAGCTGGCCTAGACACTTGACAACTGCCCTCAAACTCATCCTCCACCCACACCATATGAGACACACATGGCAAAGTTCCTTCATTTGTTGTTTCTGCTAAAACTCTCTCCTTCTCCTCCCTCTCACTATCGAAATTTACTTCTCCTTCACATCTCTATGTTTTGCCTAAATTCTGTTCAATTTCCACACCAAAATTCATGCAAAAATCCTTTATAAAGATAGTTATAGAAGTAGAACATTGTTGTAATTGTTGATATCTTCTTCTTTTTGCTGGAACCATCCTACTCCCACTTTGTTCTTGAGATGATCTTGCATACATGTGAGGCAAAGAAAGTTTAATACATTGAGGTGGCATTTAAGTTGAAAAAGTAAGTGAAATACTGATCTTTGTAGTACGTGTTATCAGAAATTATAATGAATGATTAGGGATATATTGAATGTGGTATTGGTGATGACATTATGATGGAAAGTGATGAATAAAAAGGGGTATCTTCTATTATGTTTTTGGATGCATGACAACAGTGGTTTATGGGTTGTTATATGGATGATTTAAGTTCGGATTTGAATTATAATTGATGATGAATTCATGCTAAAGATAGGCATTAATGAAGTGTTTTCAAATCTGGAAAAGTTAGGACTGCATGTATGGTAGTATAAAATGAATGGTAATGAAGCAAATGAGTAGATTTTTGTGAGATTTAATGTAACTAATATGGAAGCTAGATTAGCATAAAATGAAGTAGCTTTATGGTACATGAATTCTGGAAAACTTCAAGTAGTAGTGATGTCTTTAAGTATGTGAAATTCGTGGAGAATTGAGGAAGAAAGATTGTGCACAATCGTGGCCTAATTACTTGTCTTCTGTCACGATCGTGGCAAGTTCCCTCATAATCCTGGGCCTAGTTTTGGACCGAAAATTTTTGTTTTGTGTACATGTTGAACCAGCTGAGGAAATGTCACTCTAAATTATTGTATTTGGACTTGATTAAGGCTTGGAATGAATGATGAGTTGTCACAAACTCTCAAGTAATAAAATTTCCTAACTAACCTAACTACTATATAGCAGGGCAAGTCAGGGACAGGGAGCTAGGGTGCGCTAAAGCTATTCTAATGTTGTCTAAAAGGAAAACAATAAGAAAATAAAAAGAAAAAAAAACTAAATTTGAGAGACATTAAAACTAAACAAACAAGACAACTAATGACAAATAAGCAAACAAACAAGAAAAAATAACAAATACGAAAAGTTGGGCAGAAGATAAATATAAGATTTTGGACTTATAATTGATCCTCGAAACAGATAAATTGTGATTAGTCTTTGTAAGAGTATCGCCAATGGGTGTGGAGACTCGACATCCTACTTGCCGCCTTTGGTCTTCAGCTCACTTGCCCATAGCTCTCCTAAAAACTGCACTTCTTATGGCACTTCCACTTTCTTATTCTCTTCTTCTTCTTCTTGTTCCTACAAACAACTAGGAAAAGGAAATGAAATTCGATTAGCAATAACAGGAACTACATCACTTACCTTAGGAGGTTACGCACCCTCTATCTTTTCTCGAACTATAACCTCTTCCTCTTCTAACTTCGCCTGCTCTTCCTTTATTGCTTTCAGGTTCTCCAAATGATCTCCACTCTTTGAAGGAATGCACAACTCCTCAGCATCACTATCCTATTAGCTAATAATGCTTGCGGATACTTGGGCTTATATGCTTTGATCTTCTAAGGTCTTCAAGCTACTCCTCGTTTCCTGCTGGAATTGAAGAGTGCTCGTTGCCAAACCCAGTACAATCTCCTCCAAAGATATCTTATTAGCTTATGGTGGCGATGATGGAGGTGGAGGCTCTGGTTGGAAGTAGGACTACTCTTAATAGTAGCTCGGTGGAGAAGCGAATATGTACTGTCTATCCTGCAAAGCAGGACACGTATAAAAAGGATAACCCAAAAATGAGCAAACTTCACATTCCTTAGCTTATTAGCCGTTCCTCGATACTTGCATGGCTAATGGTGTGAAATCCACCACTTGATGCTCAAATTTGGAAGTAGCAACAGATGAAAACTCATCATCATAATAAGGATAATATGAAAAATTATAATCAAAAGCATACTGATAATGAGTCATGCCACTAAAAGATCGAAAAATCAGAAAAAAAGCTTTGAAACTAAAACAAACAGAAGACAAGGTAACCAAGAACAAACAAATCAAAAACAAAAACAAAAACAACACTAGAAAAAGCTAAAACACAAACGCTAGCTCCTAGGAATGGAGCTAAAAATTTGTTGAGTCATCATGAACTCTCAAATGATAAAATTTCCTAATTAACCTAACTACTATATAGTATGGCAAGTCATGGTCGATCTCACAGGGAGCTAGGGTGCACTAAAGCTATTCTAATGTTGTCTAAGAGGAAAACAACAAGAAAAAAAAACTAAATTTGAGAGACATTAAAACTAAACAAATAAGACAACTACCGATAAATAAGCAAACAAACAAGAAACAAATAACAAATACAAAAACTTGGGCGGAAGATAAATCCCGAATTTTGGACTTATAATTGATCCTTAAAATAGATCAATTGTGATTGGTCTACGATGCTAGCCTATAGGTTCGAACAAGATCTCAATCCTTCAGTTCCTACAATTTGAGATAGGTCCTATACGATAGAAAACCTACCCCTAACCATGAGGCAACCTAGAATAAGCTCTCTAGATTTAACGATGCAGTAGCATTTAACACACTAGGGAACGACTAACCTAAGCCATAATCACACAAGCTCGGACAATGTAACCTAGAAAATTGGAATCCTAGACTAGTTGGTTAAGTATCCTAACAAATTCGATTAGCCTATTGCCACTTGTGGAAATCGCCAAGGACAATTACGTATCACATGGCTCAATCCTAGTAATTGAACTAAGAATTACACCTAGGGTAGGTAATCCTAAGCCTTAATTCATAATTCATGATATTTTCTCAAAATTCCAATTCAATCCTAACCTAAATCACAAAACCCCATTAATTCCAAGCCAATTCTCACAATTATTAAGCTCAAATTCCATCATTAACTTCCAACCCAAGACTAAACTAGCAAAACAGAACTAAAATAATTAAAAAATCAAACAAACTACTAACGTAATAAAATAACTAAAATAAAGGGCTAAAAAATTAAATAAAACACAAGAAATTAACAAACTAAAAGCTAGAAAATTAAAAACAACACTCAAATTAACCAAAACAAAGCATTTCATTAATAAATAACAATAACTAAGGTTCAACAAAAATATTTAAACAAAATACATCAAAAATAACAAGTATTTAAAGACTAAAACAAGAAATAATAGTGCAGAAAATTAAAGAAGAAAAACTAAGAAAACTAAACAAAAACCTAAAGAAACTAATGAAGAAAGACGAACAACTATGGAAAAGAAACGAAAAATAAAAGCTAACCCCCCTCCCCCGTCTATGTTTTTTTATTTCTTTTATAGGTGTCCAGATGGGTTAAAATGCAAAAGACGTCGCTTTGTAATGTTTGCTGCCATCTCCTCAAGTTTTCTTTTTGGTGCGCGTCTCTTGGAAAGCATAAATGCTTTTGTATTTCTGTTTGAAAACGTTGGTCATGCATGTCATTTTTGCAAGCTCTTTAAATGCTTTTAGGAATTTTGTCTTCTTATGGAGAAGGCTTTCCACCTGCCAAGTGATGTTGCCATCCTCTCCATGCAAGGCTTTCTTTGGTTTGTAATTTGTCTTTTCTTGTCAAGTTAGTGGGACACTTGTTAAAGGATATTTGAGGTGCCTTGATGTGTTTGTTAGTGTTTCAGATCAAATATTGAAGAACGGAAAGAATTTAGAGGGAACCTAGAGCAAAGACTTGGGCCACAACCATGGGCCACTATCATGACAGAAGCTTGGTGGGTCTATCATAATCGTGATATAGAGTAAAATTAAGTGCCACAATCGTGGCATTATGGGGCAAGATCGTGGCCTGCGTGACAACAGACACAGACTGGCTTCTAAAACGCAAACTTTCGAGGGATATTTCGAACTTTTGGGCCCAGATAGACCTTAATGTTTTCCCTAAGTGGAAAAGATATATAAAGAAAAGAAAGAAGACCTAAAAAGGAGCTCCATTTTCTGCCACTTTGGGAAAGATCCAAGGGAGAGGAAGAAGAAGGGAGAAGGAAGAGAAAGGTTGCAGTGCTGCTATCTTCCCGACCTATTCTAACCATTTCCAAGTGATATTTCATTTCATCTTTATTATTCATTCTTTTGAATGTATGAGATGTATTTGATAGTGATGGATTTAGGTTTGAAGATGTTGTTCTAAATTACTTAGGGATTTGTTTTTGAATCAATGTTAATGTGATTTCTTTTTATGTTAATACATTGGGTATTGTGATTATTTGTTGTATTTGCATGCTTTGGTAACAAATCGAGAGAGTCAATCGATAGCAAAATGATTAGATTGGGTAATGAGTGTTAAACAATCTAATAGATCATGCAAAATAATCAAATCGGTAATTTATACGAAGAGAGATCTCATGTGAGGACCCGATAATCTATTAGAAGGCTTAAGATTTAGTTGGATGTGGGGGTGCTTTGTTAATTGAGAGATTGCAAATTCCATAATTCAATTAGAAGTTATAATTTAGGGTTTAATGATTATAACTCGAGAGAGAGTAATCCACCATTCGAAAGTCTAAGACCGATATTATATTAACTCAAAAGAATCATGTTAGCATTTGATGAGAGGATAAATCATCCTTCTCATAATCGGTTAATCTTCCTTGTGTGATTTTTATTGTTCATTGGTGGTGCTTAATTTTGTTTTCTTTGTGTTAATTTGACAATTTAATTTTCAATCAATCCATATTTACGACTTTACTTTTTTGTTTAGTTTTTATTTTCTTTTTAATAATCTTTAGGCCTCAGATAACTTAGAATTAGATTAGTTCACCAACTTTTCGAGGGATCGACACCTTATATACTACGTTCACGACTCGTGCACTTACAGTATATTGAGGGTTTAACATTGATTAAAACTTGCTCAACAAGTAGCACAAATTTAGAAAGGCAAAAAACTCCTTTGAACAAAGGAATTTAAATAGTCCTAAAATAATTCCCTAGAAATGGCACAAAAAACTTGTTAAGTTTTAACTCTAATAAAAATCTCAACATTCGCAAGTATACTGATCGTAAACTTGTAGTATCGAAATGTGTCGATCCCGTAAGGAATATATAAAACTAATTGAACCTAACTTTGTCTAAGGTAATAAAGTATGATTTGAGTGAAATAATGATAGAAAATTAAAACAATTAAATAAAAGCAATCTAATAACAAATATCAAATGAGCTATCAAAATTAGTTAAGGATGATCAAGTATAAATGCATATGATTTATTCTTTCATTAGTTTATTCCCCTAACGATTATTGATTCAATTTTGTGTCGATCCTAGATTTTAGAATGGTTTCATTACTCTATCTCAATACCTAATTAATTAACCCTAATTGATTATAAAAATTCTAAAATTGCAATCCCTCAATTCACATCTCTTTCCCTAACTTTTTCAATTAGTTATGAGGTTATAAATTGAATAATCAAGTTCTCATACACAATCTCTCTTCGACTGATAATTGATTTGTTAATTATATGATATATTAATTCACTAACTCTCATTGCTTAAATTAATCATATTATTTTCTACTCACTATCTCAATTTGTTGCTAAATTATGAACATGCACCAAATACAGTGCATAATATGTATTGAATCAATAAAGATTAAAGTCACAAAATAACTTAAGAACAAACCTTAATCTGGAAATTAAAACATCATAAATGTAATAGTCATCTGGAAATTCAGTTGACATATGAAGTTTTACGAAAATAACAAAGGAGAAAGAAAAACTATATTCAAAGCTTGATTTGAAAAACTGAAAATTTGGATGTCTCTCTCGATCTTCGTTGTTTAATCCACATTTACAAATGCATTTTTGAGGCTTCATAAGGTTCTTTTATAGTCCCCGAGGGTCTTAGGGGTGTAATTAGTATTTTCACCAGTATTTTCACCCTTTGATCGGTTCCAAAAGTGCCCCCGAACCCTAAAACATATGGAAAAAAATCATGTTTGGGAAGCCTCTGCCACAATCTTACATAAGGAGTCACAATCGTGACTCTTTGAATTTGCTCTCTATCATGAGCATAACTTTGGGTATTTCTCTTCTATTACGAACCTTGCCCTTATAGCTCCATGCATGTCCAAATATCTTGTTCTTCACCTATCTGATTTCCAAAATTAATAAATATGTCAAAACATCTCAAGAAATATATAATTAAGAATGAAAGCATACTTTAAACCACACAAACACTTATAATATAAATAAGCACTCACATTAACATAATTCTAAGCCTATAAATTCAATAATTATGTAAAAACCATATATAAACACACTAAACCACATATCAAAACATAATATAAATTGCACCTATCAAACAAAACCTATGTCATGCTTAGTGCCTGGAGTTTTCCCTCTTTCCATCACAGGAGTATCAATTATCTCTTCTTCTTGTCTCATTCCCAAATCCTTATTCACCTATTTCCCTTTTCCTATCATGTTAACCTCTAGATGATTCATGTTCTGGTTGTTCAATTCATCACTATCTATCTATTTTTCTACTATCCTCCTTTTGAGTTGGAATTTCCTCAGTTACCTGCTTCCCTTCCTGATTTTTTTCTCTATGTCTATTTCTATTCTTTAGCCTTAGGTCCCCATATATATGTAGCTCCTATAGTATCTTCTTCAAGTTCTGCATTCTCCTTTAGTTTCATGATCCCAAGAGTATCAGATAGCTTCTTTGAAATATCTACATCTATACATACCCTAGCAAATCCAATTCTCTTTTTTAAAGTAGTGTTTTCATCTAATACCAAAGGCTTACCTATTTTGCTTGCAATGTAAGTCATAGCTTCAGTAAAACAATCTTCCAAGGATATCTTATGAATATTAACCCATAATGGAATTGATTCTCGCTTTCGCCTGTCTAATGTAACACTTGGTTGCATTTTTGTGCATTTTCTTATGAATTGAATGACCCATCACATTCTATGGCCCTGTTTCCATCACTTTTTGTGCATTTTCTTATGAATTGAATTTGAACACAAATAGTTCATCTTCATTTACCATTATGTTCACCAAGTCTTTGTTTCTTCATGTAGCGCCCATTTACTAACAATTGTAAATGCTAACCTTTTTAAAGAAAGAAACCAAAGAGTGACGTGCTTCATTTATGTGCTCGTAATTGTAATTGTAACATCCCACTACCATAGAGCATATATCAACATTTTAGAGAATATCTGAGCACATAGCCCACGGAAGTGGCATGTTAGAGTAGTCACATCAACTTATCATAGCATCATATGGAACATAAGCATTTCAAAGAACTAAGTTTCCTCATATTATTTATAGTATTAAGCTTACATTATAATCCATGTATTTACATTACCAAAGACATCTGAGATTCTTTGCATTTGATTCACAATCATAAACATTCATTACACTCATAATTCATTTTTATACAATACATAACATGTGAAATTTCACAACTACAATGTGTACAACATAAAACTGGGTACTGGACTAAAATAATCTAACTAGATTATGTATTCTTAGTTCCAAAACAGACAATACTAGGCTACTTCTAGATTGTCTTAAAAGCTAAGTCACCCTAGTACCTGAAAATCAACGTTGCAATTTTGATGAGTTTGCGAGCTCAGTGAATGGACCATCATCGATGTGTTCACTTAAGTCAGGACACATCATCACAAACATATAATCCAAATTCTCAAATATATCACATTCTTCAAAACCAATTCCCATTTATCACATCATTTAGCTTGGATACCAAATCATGATATATGTATCTCACATTTCAACCTACACATTATGAACACAAACATTTTATGTACTCATCTCAAATAATCCAATCACTCATCTCAATCATTCATTTCAACATGTACACAAACATTTCATATTATTATTTCAACACAATTCAGTAATTCTTCACAACTATCCATATATATATATATATATACATATATATATATATATGCAAATTCACATGTGACTCCACTTTTTTTTTTTTTTTGTTGTGATCGATTACCAATTTAACTGTCTCGTATCTATTGCGAATATTGGGCTCATTTCAAACACTATCCTCTACCCGTTGTGGATACCGAGCTCATTAATCATTGAGCCTGTGGCTCTTTGTGCACATTTCTAAGCTTTAAGCTCCTTTCTACATTGGTCACTCCAGTCATAACTCTTTTTTCTGATCATGCATATCAATGTCATGAAATGCATCAAATCACATAATATGCCATTAGCGACTTTTATTCAGTGTACACAGGCATTTATCGCATTCATCGGATTTAAGTCCCATATTCAACATTTAGTTGAGCACTCATTTCCCACATTCACATACAAGTAGATAACACTTCCAATACATTCCCGAATATTGAACTTCTCGGATAATCAATGTTCGAAATTATCAATATACAATATCAATATCAGTTCAAAATACACATAAAGATTAATCGAGAAAATTCAAATAGAAACATATATATATAATTGAGATTGCACATCTAGGTTACTCACAGTATGCTCCAAATTAGCTATTGCCTTGACGATCCGGCAATGTTTGGATGTTGTCGGTAAATTTGTGCTTATGTATCATGCAATACACATATATTTACACATTACTAACTTGTTTAATCAAACGAGTACTCAATCATACACATGTATATGTGTTATGTTCAATGCATGCTCAATTGACTCTCCTATGTATGTAACCTTATTCACAAGTCTTGCTCATTCATTCATCATAGCTTGTATATATCTTGTTTGTAATTAGGTTATGCCTTAAGTAAGTTTGGTTTCTCTTCATTCATCAATCATACATTCACCAATCCTTTTCTAACATTATATTTGCAAAATTTCCCAATTCTCATGCAATCATGCCTAATTCATTACCTATATCATTTGAATCACATTTGCATTCATAAGGACATCTTTATATGATTAACAACTCATACTTCTCAAATTCATAGACATTGATATCAAACAATCCAATCTTCAAGTTATAACATCAATTATCAACCTAAATTCATTATACACTTAACCAATTGATTCAACATCAAATTAAGTTCATTTTAAGCCCTAATCAAGTCTAAAAGCCCCAATGTATAGTGAATTATCCTTATATGATTCAACCAGAACACAAAACACAAACTTTTCTCTCTGCCAAGCATTTCCATGATCGTGGAAAGGAACCATACAATTCCCACGATCGTGGGATAGGTGAATCAAAAAAATTATGTAAAATTACAAGAGTGGATGGCCTCTTTTAAACTTTGTTATGTATAATTATATTATAATTAAATATTAAATTTTTTGTTATAAAAATGTCTTCCATGGATAATAATTTTTTATGGTTATCCTAAACATGTATTCGAAAACTCTCGTTTATTTTGAAAATAAAGGAAGTTAAATAAGTTTCCAATTTATGTCTTGATATAGTTAGATTTTAAAAACGGATACATGCATATGAAAAGTGAAAGTGCAAATAATTAGAAATTAAGAGTTGTTACACTTTATCGATAAATTTTGTATTTATAGTAGTTCAAAATGGGTTTATTAATTCTTATTATAACACATCTATAGTCAATTTTTCTTCTTTCCATACAACTTCTGTTTTGTGAAGATAAAAAATCTAGGCAAGGAAAATTGCGTTACTCTTTTGATTAAGAAGGCTTTCATTATAAAATTGGTCTGACTTCTGCAATATTGATAATTAATAATTTTGTTTTGTGTAACAAACTTGAAGTTTTTTATAATGATAGTTGGTGGTTTGCAACCATTATTGTTAAATATGTATTTTACTACCGTTACAACAGAAAGGATATATAAAAAAAATTAATTAAATACAATTAAATGTTTTAATTTTAATGATACATTTTAGTATATTGATTTTAAAATTTTTTAAATTATAAAATCTTAATAATACATATATTAGATTTTAATCACTTCATATCATAATGTAATCTAACCTATAAATTTATATCCAAAATCTTTGCACATAGGTTAAGAACCTCCCTTAGCTCAATTAGTAGTCCAAATCAAAGGCCTTCATCCAAGGCAAATTGATTAGTAACAACTTGCTTCTAACCCAAAACTTATTTAAAGACTATCACTCCAATACATAAATTAAAAGTTGTGCTATGAAATTCAAAGGCTTTTATTCTTTAGATTGGGAATTCATTCTTAATTGCCTAAAAGCCCTTGACTTCCTTGACACTTGCATATCTTGGATCAAAAACTACATTACAACCACTTCCCTCAGTGTCTTAGGTAATGGAGACCTACTAATATCTTTAAGGGAGCTAGAGCTATTAGACAAAGAGATCATTTATCTTCTTATCTTTTCTCCCTTGCCTTATAAGTCCTCTTAAAAATATAACAAAGAAACATCTTCAACTCCCCACTCTTTTCTTTCCACCAAAAATGTAAAAACCTCAAACTTTTTGCCTTAGCGTACGCTAATGACTTGGTTTTTTGTGGAGCTGACACCTACTCTTTAAGAATCATCCTAAGCTCTATAAACCAATACACTTCCATGTCTGGCCTAAAAATTAACCTATATAAAAGCAAAATTACTTTTTTTGCAGGTGTTACTAACATTGCTTCTATGTAGGTTATTGCAGGTATGTAAGTTCAAAAAATTCCATTTAGTTTCCTGGGTCTACCCATTTTCTCAAGAACGCCCAAATTTAAGGAATGCTTCTCTCTACTAGAACTTACTAGGAGAAGGGTGGGAGTGTGGCAAAACAAGTTCCTCTAACTAGTAAGTCACATTCAACTTTCTTGGTGTATTATATTTAACCTCCATAACTATGGGGGTTCTCATATGATTATGCATAAAAGGTTGGTGAGGGAAATACAAAAAATGATCAAACATTTCCTTTGGTCTAGGAACATTAACCATTCTTATGGAGTGAAAGTCGTCTGGGATAATGTCTACTTCCCCTTAGAAGAAATGAGACTGGGCCTTACCTTACTGAGACTCAAAAACCAAGCTTTAATAGTTAAGTGTATATGGAAATTACTATAGAATAAGGAAAGCCTATGGATAAAATGGATGCACTCGTATTGTTGGACCCCGTTTCCGGAGCCCAATCCCCTGACGAACATGAAACCTTAAGCGTGGCTGTTACCCCGAATGGTTCATTCATTGAACCCTCAAAAGACATTATCAATTCATATT
>JAOSBM010000205.1:13952266-13968527 GCA_027568955.1 Erythroxylum tenue
ATTGTGCCGGTCCATGAAACAAAAAGATCCAAGGATAAAGTTGTCAAATCAATAAGCTAAGGGTACAACTTACAAGTCCGTGACAGCCCCCTGGATTCTTAACGGTTGAAAGAAAAGAGAATTTAGCCGTGAAATGAGCTAAAAGGTCTACAGTACCACGGAAAAGTACCCAAAATTCCAAAAAGTGCCTATCATCAGACACAGACAAAGAGAAGAGACCGGCTCAACATAATAAATGAGTTTCCGTTTATTTTATTTTCTTTGGAAGTTTGTGAACAAGATTGTGTCTTTCTCAAGGAATCACCTGAAAATGATCTGGGTCTGGGACGGTTAGGCAGCAGAGAAAATTGAAAAGAAAGGTTTAATGGTTTCGACTATTTTAAGGTAGTAGCTCCCATGAGACGAACAAATTCGCTTGTGGGAGTAAAAAAGAGTTTCTGTTCGAGAGAAACAAAGAGGACTGAATTGAACCATCTGAAATTATTCTCTTTTTCCAAAACGATTCGATCATGTTCAACGAATAGAAAGAAAATTTAGGACCACCCACAAGTTGAAACAGATCAATGTCATGGGATTTGGTGTAAAACTCGTTCGTTACAATACGTAGAAATAAACAAGACTCTTCAATTCTCTATCTGATCTGAAGATTCCAAATACAACCCAGAAATAAAAGTATTAACAACCCCGTTCAGTCCCATGACAGATCTCTGTCCCTTTCAGTTTGAAGCTCACGAAAACAGACTAAGGAATACGAAAACTAACAAAACATGCATCCAAAATTCTCAGAGCTAAAAACGGGGCAGTAAAAAGAGTATAAGTGAAGAGGGAATACCAAATCAACAGTCTCGTTCTTGATCTCCTCGAGAGTGATATTGGACTTCGCCATGTTACACTGTTAAGTACAGCTAGCTATAACCCAAAACAAACAAAAAAAGTTGTTGTGAAAACAAACACGGAACAAGGCCAATCTGGTATAGTCAGTAGTGGTGGAGAAGAGAAAGATGGACAGAGATGAAGCTAAGGGCCATTCAATGAGAATTTGGGCATCCCAAGAAATGACAGAGAGAGAGAGAGAGAGAGAGAGAGAGGGGGGGGTTGTGGGATAGATAGGTGAAGGATTCTTTGCAGTCCTTTCTCTTCTTCTCCTTTTATATAGTGTTTTGTGATATGAGAAATGTGGTAGGCTGCATATTTTTCTTGACTAGATCTCTATTGTTTTGTTTTTCTTTTTATTATTATTATTATAATACGTTGCGAGCTGCATTCTCAATTTACCTCCTGAACTACTTAACCGTAAGGGCTGGATGATGTTAATCGAAGATAAAATACATATCGATACCACCATTAGAAATTGACTTCCTTTTATTAAGATCAAACCACTGGATATATCAGGCTAACCCCAGTTGTCTTACTTCAGTGTTTAAAGTTTAATCCATTCCCTTCTTCTTTCTTTTTTTTGTTTTTTGTTTTTCTGATAATGTTAAGGAGGCGACATAAATACAAATCGAACTATACATGATAAGTTATTTAATCTCAACGTGGAAAGCCAACTAACCAAACTGAAGAAATTTACTGGCACATACGCTCTAAAGGTCTAGTTCTTACATCATTATCTGTTGACACAATCTATCTGAATTGTTGTGAATAGTATGTAATCAACTAGTATTTCGTTGTGCTCACATTCATACTGGTAGTCTATGGGAGTGATTAGCTAGCCTTTACGTTATCTACATTTATTTTCTTAGAAAGATTACGAGCAAGTATTTGAAAATTATAATTTCTTTACCGTATAAATTTGAATTTGATACCATAATGGAATACCGTATGCATATGTAATTATTTAGTCACTTGAATGAACAAATATATGTATATATTGGAATTCAGTCTGGTGAAAAATGGGATCCTTACTTCTAATGGGTAACCTAATCTAGACCACTATATGACAATTGTAACATTCTTCTCACAGGTCACACTGCCTAAAAACAGAAAGGTAAACATTGACTAAGAGCTTTGGATGAACATCGCCCAATAATACAAGATATATCAAGGGACAATTATTTCCTCTGCATCTATTTTATATTGTTTTAAAGCTGACCAAAACACTATGAAGTGCGTCTCTTTGTGTCAGGAATCCCACATATCGAACAACTATAAAAGGCATTCAAGCATATATAATAATGGGCAAATATTTCCCTCTTGAGCTAGCTTTTGGGGGTGAGTTAGACACTTCTAACATAGTATCAGAGCCAGTTTGTTTCGATGGTTTGGGGCGGTGCTCGGTTATGTCCCTTTGCCCAGTATGTCCATCAGATGTCCAGTCCTGATCTAGACTGAGGAGGGTGTGTCAGGAATTCCACATCGGACAACTATAAAAGGCATTCAAGAATATATAATAATAGGCAAACCTCCTCTCTTGAGCTAGCTTTTGAGGGTGAGTTAGGCACTTCTGCAAACCCACCATTCACTTTGGTAAATTAATTTGTACTGAAAGAAAAATCATCTTCATATTGCAAATAAAGTTTGACGGAGGGATCTTGTAAATTATAGAAGTTAGTAGGCTACATAACCCCAAATTGAAGGTGTCCTCACTATGTATTCAATCACTTGAAACAATAAGCCTATCATGGTCTGGATACATATTAGACAAAAGTAAGATCTACCGATGGCAACAATGCAGCTACCAAGCTCTGAATTTACAGCTAAAGTGAAAATAAGAGAAAACAACAATAATTAATTAATTGTTCCAACAATCTTTTATAATAGGATCCTACTAGTACTAGAAAATTAATTTTAATTAGGTTTATTTGTCCAATTGACTAAACAGTAAGTTATATGTATAAATTAAAGGATAATCTTTTCTAATAACAAGTTAAATGTCACCTACTTGTTCAGGTTGTTCATAACACGCCTGTCATCACCTGCAAGAGGCCTTTCAGTACTGCTTTTGTTTTCTATTTTAATTTCACGATTCTATACTTGGTTTCGGATGAAAGAAGCCAGGGTCAAATCAATCTAGTGAAGAGCCGTTTGCATAGAAAAATAAAGAATCATAAGTCACGCAAAAGACTTCGTGCAGATATATGTCACACGATGGAGTCATCAGCACAATAATGGGACTAATTTGTATTATAAGTTTGACTTTTGACTTTATAATAATATCATAAGTTTTTTTTCTTATTAAGAATGATTAATATCAATATAGTAAAATGATGCCAGCGGGGGTCTACAGTTGGTAAAGAACAAGGGACAATCTCCTACACTTTAAATTCTTCAAATCTCACTGTACCAAGAGAACAGAGGCAGTAAACATCATGTTCTATTCTGCATAAGTCATTTATGGTATGTTTATGTTGATCTTGAGTGGCTTGAGTGTATGCCTTGTTGTGGTTAAATAATATGTTGGGTTGTGGTTATGCTTTACTGAGATGAAATGAGTTTATTTGCGGCAATTGGGAGAGTGATTTCTTCCCCCGCCTTGTAGGTGAGCGCTAGATAAGTCTTGGAGTTACTTGCACTCCGTTGTTGTACATAACTGTTTTTTTTGTATAAAATCTATTGAATTACTGAAAAAAAAAGTTAGCAAAATAGAAGGCGAAAAGCTAAAGACAGGTGCATATTGACATGGGGTTAGTTAGAGCAGTTAAAATAGCTCTTATTTTTATTTTGTATAGAGATGGTAAAAATGTCTATAAAGTAACCCTAATATACGTCATTTTATAACTTTAAACATCACATTAAGTAATGTTTTAAAAATTTGACCGGACATCAAATCGGTTAAAGAAAAAATTTAAGGTTTAAAAGTTCAACCGGTGTTAAAACGCTATAAAAATGATATATGTAATAAATAAAAAATAAAAATTATAATAGTTAGTAAAATTAAAATATTTTATTGAAATAAAAAATATACTGATATCTATTATTATATAATGAACTAATAATAAATCAAATCTAAAAATTCGAACTAAATTTGAATCTAATATAAAACTTAAAATAACAATAAAAATTAAAATTATATTTTCAAAAGAGGTTGTGTCTTATTATCGTCCAAAGCTTCAAATTTCTCAATGTTATCTAAAGACCCATAAACTACAAGGGTGTTTGTTTCCATTTTAGTTTTTAGTTTTTAGTTTTTGTTTTCAAATTTAGTTAAAAAAACACTTGTTTGTTTGAGTTTTTAGTTTTTGTTTTTGGTTTTGATTTATTCTTGTTTTCAAAAATTATGAAAGCTATAAAAAATGGTTTTTGTTTCCTATTTCTATTTTTTTCATAATCTGATTTACTATCATTTAAATATATTATTTAATTATTTAATTATTAATAAAAATTATGAATAATTAAATTCAAGATTTTATATTTAATAAATTAAAATTAATTATCAATAAAAATTATGAATAATTTAATTTTATAATTAAATTATATGTAATTTAAATTTAATAATTATTAATAAATATAATTAAATTTAAAATATATAAATATTCAAATAAAATTTGATTTAATAATTAAAATATATTTCAAATAAATATTAACTTATAAATTATTTATTTTCTTAAAATAACATAATTTTATTAATAATTTGTTAATAAATATTATATAAGATATTAAATAAAATTATTTAATTAAAAATAATTTATCTTTAAGTTTTATCTAATATGTAATTATTATTAGTGATAATAAATAAAATTACATTAACATTAACAACCAAACAAGTTTTTGTTTTTATTTAAAAGAAAAATAGAAACAAAAAACAAAAAACTAAAACTAAAACTAAAAACTGAATTAGAAAAACAAAAGTAGAACCAAACGCCCCTACGCTCTCATCCAAAGCATTTGTATCAACTTCTTCTACAACATTCAAATAAATTACAAATTAGTAATGTATAAAATTATTCTTAATTGTAATTTGTAATACATTATACTTTTAACTTAAAATATGATCAAAATAAGATATGAACTGACAATCAGTAGATTTTCTTAATTCATTTATTGTGACAAATATATTTTATTCATAATCGCCCTTTTAAGTTTATTATATGGACAGAGTGGAGCTAAGTTAAAAGCTTTAAATAATCATCGGCTAGTTTAATCATTTCCATTACCAAATCTCATTTCTAGCTATTAAAGTGTCCTTGATGTTTATGATCTAGGACTTGTATGGCCTTCGAAACATGAGAAGCTTTTCATAAATTTACAGTATAACATTCCCAAGCTGCTTGAAATCCTCTATTTTGAAATACTTGGCTTCTTCCACATATCATTGGGAAGCCTCTCTACTAAGATGATGCCAAATCTTACACAAATCTTTCATCTAATTCTATATGCAGCTGAGCAGCCGGTTTTACAATTTAGAGAAGTGCTCTTCTTTGAGACATTTGGCACCAATATTATTTGTAATGACACAACCAAATCTCAATTTGGGCTCGGTAACAAATGCTACCTTAAGTATAATTTGAAAAACTTAAAGATGATTAGGTCAAAGAAGGTAGTTTAATGGAGAAAAAAAAAAGTGAAATGTTTTATAGTATAAGTACTTTAGTCCTCAATCTCCAAACCAAAGTGTTCCTTCAAGATTGCTTTGGAAGTCCTTCTAAATCCTTTTACACTTCTTTCATTCGCTCAAGTTTCACAACGTCCTGCTTTACTTGATCCACCCCTTCAGAACAACATTCAATGAGGCATTTGTGTTAGTTTTCCCTATGCAACAGGCCAATGCAGTCCTTTCTTTGTCAAGTTGTTGATATCGATTCTGTAGATACTTGTTGGATGCATTTTCTCATTAGAATTAATGGAATTTTCCCTTAATTTCTGGATTAATTATTAAGTTTTATATATATTTTTCCTGCTAAGTTGTTTAGTTTACCTGAATCTGCATTTATAATTGTTCATATTTAATTTGTAAGAAATGCACTTAATTTTAATTGTAAAGGACCACAACAGGCCAAGGCGAAACGTTGTCGCAGAGGGAAGCATTAGAGAAAAGCATAAACGCAAGGCGTGACGTTTCTAGCAGAAAGAGGATTTTAATTAGGAAACTCACGAAAAAAGACAAAAGAAGGGAGACTCACCAGTGGAGCACTCACGTTACAGACAAGAGGAGAAGAAAAACCACGCACGGCCACACTGATTAAAGCTACTGGTGGAGATAAATAACGCTAGCTACTGTGGACATGAGGGGTAGACCACGCATGCATCTAGGGGGAGGCAAAAACAAATGACACAAAGAAGCACAAAAATCATACAAAAAAAAACAAACCATAGGAAGAAAAAGAAGACCATGCATGTAAAAGACAGCAAGAAAATCACGCTTCAGCTACAAAAGAAGGCTAGACGTTTGTGTAGCATGTGTGGAGATGATAGAAAGCTGATGAGACCCAACACAAACCAAAGAAAAACGTTGAAGGCAGGAGCTACACAAGACAAAACGAAGAGCAGTTGGTTGGTGAAAAGAGGTGAGTTTGGCGAAGAATAGAGGGACCACCACGCATGGAGAGGAAAGGGCACTACCAAACGAAATTCAAGCGCACAAGGGAGGATACTCCACACATCAACAGTGGGGGAAAAAAATCACTGAATTAGGCTCCACCAACGTTCAATATCAAAATCTCTCCACTTAGGCTACATTCTGGGGGGAACTCAACAAAAACAAATTCCACCAAGCATTGAGGGGTGGCTCCATTTACAAAAAAATAAAAACTCTCCACTCACTCACCCACCAGCTTTTCAACGTTACTCTACATTGAACTCTCTACTCACTTTACATTTTGAGCACCAACTCCCTCAACGTTATACCAAGAGAGAGCCCCAAGCGACCCACCAACATAACAATGCACCAAGCACCAACGCTATTTTCATTTTGATTACACCAAAACTCTTTCCACTAAGCATCAAGGCATTGGTTGGCATTAACGAATTGAACAGCTGGTGGTTCAAGGTGAATACAAAAATAACGTGAGCTGGGATATAGGGGGCGTGACCAGCAAGCAATAGAAGGAGGACAACACACATGCAAGCTCCAGGAGAACAACGCAGTCAGGAGACGCACCAACAGTGAGGGACGCAACCATTGATTCCTAAACTCATTTATTTTTATATCTATTTTCTTGTGTCTTTCTATGTTGTTTTCTAATCTCGATGTTTGTGGTTTTTATTTTACCATGATTGAGTAATTTCCTCAAAGCTTCAAGGTTGTGCTAAAGCTTTTAGCTAATTTTATGGACTAAATCTCGGTTGATTTATTTATATAGATTTTTGGTTTTGATTTCTCTGTTTTGAAATTAATTTTGCTAGTATTGTGTTTGGCCAACCATTACTTGATGTTAGTTGTTAATTGAAGAATCGATAGGTAAAAATTGATAACGGAACTCCAAAAAGGGAACTTATAAATTTCATATTTAGACATAAACTGAATTTATGAGAGAAAAAATCAGGTTAGCAAAGATCTTAATGGGTTATGCTTGATTGCTAGGCTACGATAGTAGACTAGGATTATTGCGTAATACTCCTTTGATACCTTGAAAAAGGATCTAAGAAACTCTAGGTTCAACCTTCTATCAACCAAAATTCGCCTCATAAATTTATCCAGGTAAAGTCCATAGAAAACACTAAAAGTGGAACCATCCTTGAAGCTTACCATATTCCATTTAGATTAACCCCTAGAGATATTCGAAATTTTCTTTAGTTTTGATTTTATTATTTTTTTTATAATTAAATTTCTTATTTTTAATTCCCCATTTTTACACAATTGCGTAGTCCAATTAATTGAGTAATCCAAGCCTAGTACTTACACAATTACTCCCTATGGGACGATATTATACTATACTACTTGAGACCCGTGAACTTGCGGAATCCCATAAATACTTCTTCTAAGCATAAAGTCGTTCTCTGCGAGTTTGTATTCATCTTCTTGCACTATTTGTAGTGCCTCAAGAACACGGCCAATCTCGTCTTCAAGTTTAAGACTTTCAGAGCGGAATTCAGTAAAATTGGAACAAGCTCATTCTATTATCTACAAAATTTTGATTAGTAGTAACTCCTAAAGTAGCATTTTTGTTGGTAGCAGTGTCAATTATGACAAATGAGAATATCAACAATTGAATAGTTAAGTAGATCATTTGTTTTATAGGAAGAGAAACAAAGTAAAAGAACATCCCGAGTATTTAGAAGTTGGGTAGTAATACTATGAAATGTAAAGGTGAAGTAGGAAACACAAAACATGAGATTTCTATTCAAGCTGAAATATCACAAAAGATAACCATCCTTGAAAAGCATGTTTCTCTTATAGATCACTTGCAACTTTTCATCTATCATCCAAAACGTAATGGTGTTCCACACAACAATCTTCTAGAAAAGGTATTCACTAGTGATAATTCATATTAAAAATAAAAGAAAATAAACTAAAGATAAGTAACACAATCAAAAGGCTAGAATAGCAAAAGTGTGAAAAGTCAGCAAATAAAAAAATGATACCTAGAATTTGAAACTCCCCTAGATAAATTCCAAGAGCATATGTTTAGGCTAAAGTTTTAGAAATCATATGTAGATTCTAGCGATATTGTTTAGGTCAAAAAGTTAGGTTTCTAGGCAAAACCCAACTCTAATATCATGTAAAAGTGAAATAAAGGAGAAATGGTAGAGAAAAGAATTAATACAAGGTTCAAAATTATTCGACGTCAACATCTAGGAATAAAAATGTTAAAAGAATGAATACAAGGTTTACATATAACAATTCACTATAGTGATAATATTGTATGAAACCATTGAAGGAGAGAGCATCCAATTTCTAAAACATCTTACAGTGAATCAACCGCCAAAACAAAGCTTGCAATTAAATTTCATTCATGTAAACACATTCTTATTTGAATTTGACTAAACATCTAGTATATCATCAATTCATCTAGTCAATCCCTCAAAGAATTTATATTTTTCTTGCATCTTTCATACATCAAAGCAATTATATCATCTGAATATTTTCCCTCACAATTTATATATGTCTTGTAATTTTTAGGAAAAATTATGATCAGATTATAACTAGATATACAATATAGTTATAAATTAATCAATCACCTAATTAGATATAGTCCTCAAAACAAACCACTTAGACAATTGAATCAATGACCCCTTTGCATAGAACATCAAGGATTCATAAAGCATCTTACTCATCTTCTGCAATAGTTTCTACTTATGATCCTGTTAATCAAAAACAAGCCTGAACATAGTTAAAACATTGAATACACGTAACTAGACTTAATTATTCCATCCTCATTTCTTTCATTTGCATCAATAGAAAAGAAAGAAAATGTTGTTACTAATGATGGTTTTCAATAAAGATGAACCAAAGAGAATTACCATTGGAGATAGCTAAGAAGTCCTTATCTACTTTCCATATATTCTCCAAATAAGTCCTAAAGTTGAGTTGATTTAATGCAAATAATAAGTAACCTGAAGTAATAATGATGAGCTTTTCACAAAAGTATAGAAGCTAATATACTTGTACCATATATAAGCATCATGCATTTACCTTTTTCAAGGTCAAATCCACGTGTCTTAGTGTCCTAATTGCCTCAGTTTTCTTGGAACCACATAATATGCTAATGCCAACATTTAAAAGTTTTTCTATTTCATCCTAGGAATCAATAAATTTACAAGTTTGCACAATTCTCAAGGCATATGGAACAAGATCCATCCTTGCATCACAACACTTGCAATAATGCTCAGCATTAAGGCCTATTATTTCTCCATCTATCCCAACCATGTAAGTTTGAAGGGCACAGTTAATGTGGGAAACATGCCCACATATGAAACCATCACTTACAATTGCTTCACATTTCACGTAACTGTAACCTCCATGGTTCGATTTTACAATCTTAAAATTGAGAATATAACAATAATCACAACAGAAATTACGCTCAGTAAAACTAATATCAAAAAGCATAGCAGCAAAGGCAAGTCTTCCACTATTTCCAGCCCTGCGTTCTCCTCCATTTGATTACAAATTAGATAAAGAATTTTTTGTTACCACTTTAAGAGGTACATGAAGAACATTTTATCCATCCACTTTATCTAATGTAATATAATTAATTAGACGAGGGAACTTTTCAAGGATAAAACTAAAGATGTTGAAATAAGCTACCATAAACAAATTGGAGGAAACACCTTGAATACGAAGGCTTGGGAACCTATATAGTGAAATTTTTAAAAAGACATGATAGCATTTAGCTCAATATATCATCAATTCCCCTCCTTGTTTCCCTTTCAATCTCCACCCTCCATTACCACTGATAGAGCTGCCTTTGGAAAAATGAGGAATGACATTGGATGGTGAGCATGAAAGTTGGGTGGTGCGCGTGAAAGTTGGACGTCACGGTGTGGATGTTTTCTTTATTTAACGCCGATGAAGCACTTTTCTTGCAACGAAGGTCCTGTCAGTTGATTATCATACACCAAAAGAAACGTCTAGTCAATTGGAGCCAATAAAACTTGTGGTGAAATCCTTATTTCTGGTTCTTCATGGTTCAGTGGAAACCTGTTGGTTTATTATTTAATCGATCGGTCTTCACTCATAACGGTCAAAAGTAAAAACTGAAGTAGAAACTAGTACGATTTGTGTTAAACTCGATCGAACAGGCTGGTATGATCATCAATGTGGGAAAACCCACAAACAAATTTGTTTGTAGCTTAGATTACAATTGATTTAATAAAAAAACAATATTCTTACAATTTGGTTGCCAGAGGCTAATTAGATATTTTGTTTTTGAAAGTGGGCTTTGAGTCTTTCAAAGGGGGCTGAGAATAAGATCACCTTTGCAGGTATGTCAATGTTTAAAAGTTACTCTTTATTTCTTTAATTAGATATGACAATACGGTCCCGTTTAGTTGGCAGGAAAGTAAAGTGAATTTGGAATCTGATTCCTCGGAAAATAAATTTATGGAAAGTAAAGATATTCACATGTTTGGATACTTATAAGAATTCTAATAGGAAACTTGGGTGAATTTTTATTATAGTGTTTGGTATGCAACAGTATTTCATGGAATGTAATTTAATTTTGAGTTGTATTTTCAATTATATCCCTACAAACCGAATAAAAATTGAAATCGTTAAATAATGTTAATTTGTAATACAAGTTATATTATTAAATGTTAATTTTTTTCATTTATAATATTCTAATCATATAATATTGTTATATCATAAACATAGTATTGAAGAATACTAAAAAACCCTCAACCGAGTACAAAGATAAATCTTAAAAACTAATTACTCTTTAAAGTTGCCTTAGATATTCTTCTTTATCAGTATCCTGAAGAGTGAAAAATAATCCATATGATTTGAATTATTTACAAGTTTTATTCTAGCTCTAATACATTCAGCTTGTGTTAAGAATTTCAGTTTACTAAGTTCTTCATCTAATTTCCGCCTATTCTCAGATTCCTTCTAATTCGGCCCTGCAATTCTCCTTGAAGTCTAAGAACTGGATTTAATACTCGATTAAAATGCCTACTAACTGTTTTTCTTGAGCGTAAGAAGTTAGTTTTTATTGTATACTTTTTCTCGTGATGTCCAAGAATGTACAGAAACATTGCTACTTGTTCATCTATAGTTGTGTTCCTAGTATCTGTTAATCGACCAATAGTTCTAAGCATATTTACTAATCTTCTAAATGTGAATCTATCCATACACAACACTGAACGACATGTTGAATCACTAGCATATATCAACCTATGAAGGCATTGGGATCGATCGTATTCATCAACAGAGTACGGAGCTTTCAAACAATATTTTCCATGATGCAATATTACGACTGAAAGGATATGTAATACGACTCTTAGCATGTCTAATAGTTTCTTTTGCATATTCATTAATAAATAAAATAATTTCTTCTTTGCAGCCAAATCTATTCCAGCCATTCTTTATCACCTATCAATTAATCAACAAATTTTAAAATAAAATATTAAACTTTATTGAATAGAATAAGAAAACACTACAAATAAGATACTACAAATACACATGAAGATTAAAATTTGCAACATAATAAATTAATTATACTCGAGGAAAGTACCGCAATACGAAGATGGAAACAACAAATGCTATGTCCTAACATTATCAAGACTATTAAGTGTAGAAGTATATCGTATAATGAGAGAGAGGAAAAACCAATAGATAATATTGTAATTGATTGATAAAAACTATTAAAGTTACATAGGTCCTGATTGAACTAGACGTATTTTGTAAGAACTTGAAAATTTAGGATTAGAAATAATCTGACGAAGATGAATATGAAGACGACAGAAAAGTTATGATGGGAGAAAATTTGCATCTTTGTTTAACAAGTAATATGATCACTTCATGATGGGAGAAAAATATGAACATAATGATTATCGATTGAAACTTCTGAGTAAAAATATTCAAAATTCTACTAACGGGAGAATACTAGGAATAGCTGAATAGGAGGTACGATTTTATAAAAGGGTTATCGTAGAGTTGAGAGAGAAGGAATAGTTTAATTGGCTAGCGTATATTTTAGATTAAATTCATGAGGAAAGTAATCTAAATATCAAGGGGAGTGTTGTGATTTAGAATCCAAGTAAAGTGCAACTATTTTCTCTAGATTGGGAAAATTTTTACTTTTCTAACTACTCAAAAAAATGAACTACACGTGATGATATAAATTTTAGAAAAAAGATTACTTTCCCAAGCAAGAATCAATGCCAACCAAGTAAGGCCTAATCGTTTATGAAAATCATACTAAGAGGACCAATAATTCTGAAATTTTTAAGTCCAAACTTACTTTATGCATATATACGTGTAGTTTTTAAGCAAACGAATCTCAATTTAAAACTTGAAGTTGTTGGGTGATGAAACTTGGGTATATTATTTTCTTTAGTAATAATCAATGAAAAACATAAGTTGACCAGGAACATGCAAATGGGAGTTAATAATGTCCAAAAACATGTGAGGAGATTAAGTTCTACACCAAATCGTTTCTGGATCAACACTAAATTTATTTGTATTATGATTATTATTAGAGACATATACATATGTATGTGTATATTTTGATAAGATTAAAGCTGATTATTCGGTTTCCTGAAATTAATTGTGAACAGATAGCCGGTTCGTAGGATCTGGCACATAAAGCAGTTAGTTGTTGCCTATCTCTTTAGGAACCAAAATTCAAACATTTAAACTGAAAACAAATTATCCGAATTAGATATTATTATGCGCATGCCCCCTACAGATATGAAGAGTTAAGGACCCCAAAAGAAGACTAAATAAGTCGATATTTAGCATTTGAAAATCATAAAGAATTAGTGCTAAAGTCGAACTTTGACACTTGTCCTGTCATGATATTCTGGGTTTAGTTTTATGAAGCCTGACAACTACACAAGTAAAATTTTTTAGTGTTTTTTGGTACATAAGAAAAGGGTCTAAAGTTATTTATTTCTTTAAAAGTTTCTATAGTTGTAGTTGCTTGATTCTTAAAAGAAAATATTTTAATGGCTTCAAGTACATATAATGCATCCATCGGGATGCTAAATTACTCACCAGTGAATCGAATTAGGCAATTACCGAGCAGCTTGCTAGACCAGAATGATGACCAATCACCCAAAAAGAGAAAGAAGTAAATTAAAAGATCACAGAACTAATAAATGGTCAACCTTGCACGGGGGAATGTGCCAATGAACAGTGTTGCTGCCTGTCCTACAGAGAAAGATGGGAGCTGTTGGATTTTGATGAAGAAAATCAGTTAGGATTTTGTCAGTTCTGCACATGACAGACACTATATACTGTACAAAAAGATGACGGGCAATGGGAGATCTTATGACCATTTGATGATATTGTGTCACAAAATCAGTACTCAGTACAGTAGACACTGGCTTCTCGTTTGCGTTTAGCATTTCTTGGTTTTCTCTGTATATTTAATATTAATGGTTACAACTTACAACAGAAAACCCATTTCACCAGAGCCGACAGCAAAGGTTTGGAGATGATGATTTCAACGAAACATGTAAAGTTACCAAACCTAGGGCACACCCTTCCTTTTATAAGGTACAACAGATCATTTTGTTACGGTACTTATTCATATGAGCTAACTGTTCCTAAGTAGATGAATATAAAATAGAAGAGCATTTCTTTTCTTCTTCTTCTTCTTCAGATTTTTAAGTTGACAAGTACAAGAAGGCGGAGAAGTAGATGCCAGATTTGGACAAAAGGAGAATTACAGCCTATGGCTTAGACTTTTGTGTGGCCATTTTCGTCATCATAACGAACGCTGTATACTTGAGTGTTAAAAGGGGAATATAATAGCGGACACGCTACGTTGTTTCATTATAAGCTAGTTCAAAGCTGGCGAAGTTTCTATAGGGAAAAAGTGTTAGTCCATCAGAAATGTATGTGCATGCGTTTGATGTTGTACAATTCCTAAGTAGTTAAGTGGCTGCGTGATTGTGTTATTGCATATCTAATTTACAAATGAAAGTTATAAGAAATAAGTTCAAGTTGTTTAACTTCTTTAGAACTATTCATACACCATGTTTTATTACTACTAATTTTGTACACTAGCTGGTTAGAAAGTGGTCTCAAAGGTTGAGTTTCATGTCATGTGTTGTCCTTAAAATAAGCTTAAATTAGAGTTAGGATTCCATATCTTAAATTAGAGTTAAGACAAAACTACATGCTTATTTTTTTGTCACCAATTAAATTAATAGGGGACAAAATTTTAATTTTTTATGGAATTAAAATTTAAAATAAAATTTTAAAATAAATTTTTTTCAATAATATAAGAATACTTTAAATATTTTGCCCTCACTCAAAATAATTTATGGATCCGTCCCTGCTTATATACGACTGATGAATGAGAGGTGAGGTCTAAACTCTTTCTCTTCAATTTAAAAAAGCATAAACTTCACCAGAATTATAACTGAGAGAGTTATTGATTTGTTTTAATTAAAAATTTGAAAACTGCCAAGATTTAAATGGAACAACGAAGATTTTAGTTGAAAACTATTCGATTCACTACAGTTTAAACATTATTTTTATTCAATATCTTAATTTGTTCCGTTTAATAATTATTTACCCAACAGCACTGTATGATATATGATATTCATACATAGGGCATGCAGGTGCCAAATGGAAGAGAGTAACATGCTACATTATTTTTGGGGTCAACTTTCTTGCGAATATTAAATAAGTCCGAGATATAAAAAACTAACAAAACAATGATAACTCTTACACACCCAGAAAAGGCACGCCAAACTCAATTAATTAGATCACGGCCTTAATAATCACGCCAGTTGAATTAATTAATTAATGATGAAACCGTAGGATTGGCGATCAAAGAGGCAGGTGACTGTTGTATCTTGGAAAGTACCAAAAACGTTCATGTAACAAGCAAACGACAAATCCTCCGTCAATCTTTTAAACATAAAACACTAGCGTATTACAGAACTCACATATGGACGGCCGTAGATAGAAAGATGATGGTGATACTGTGAACTAATTTCTTTTGTCTTCAACCTCACCTGTGTTTTGGACCTTCTACGTACGTATACGGACGTAAACTTCCAAAGAATTAAGCACATACACATATTGGTTTCATTACTTCGTTTTTTCAAAAAAAAAAAGAAAGCTCCCAAAATATATATATGAAACGTTGGTTTCATATCTTCCTACATATATAATTAATGATTTCCAATAAATCTATGGCGGTACTAATTAAACGTTTTTGGTAGATGTACTTGAGAAGGGTTGCAGATCATCTGAAAATTCAAAACCACATTTAGTTATCATCTTATGCTGCATTATTCTTGGCATTTAGCAGCAACTATAATAGTTAAGATTCTCATTCCACTTTCACCAACATTTAACTCTCGGTGGATTCTAAAGGGCTGTTTGCTTTCATTTTTTTGGGAGTTTTTTGTTGTTGTTTTTGTGAAATAAGAAACTGATATTATAATTGTGTTTGGTTAAACCACTACAAGAAAATAAGGCATTCTGCGATGTTTAAAAAACATCACAGAATGTCCAAAAACGTCGCAGAATACAAAACGTCGCGAAATGTGGTGTAGGTAAAAGGCTTTTGCGACGTTTTATGGAAAACGTCACAGAAAATATTGACATTCCGCGACGTTTGTAAAAACGTCACTAAAAGTTTGGACAATCCGCGACGTTTTTAAAAAACGTCGCATAATGTCTCCCGCGACGTTTTTATAAACGTCGCGGAATGTCTTCCGTGACGTTTTTAGAGTTATTTTCTTTTAATTATTAATTTTT
>JAOSBM010000205.1:13970168-13984894 GCA_027568955.1 Erythroxylum tenue
GATAACTATTATCACCAAATAAATTTTCAGCTCAAAATAATTCACCAAAAATTTCAAAATACCCGAAATATACAAAATTGCCAAATCTCATTTAATACACTCAAATCAAATCCACAATTTCCATTTATAAACTAATTTAATCGAAAATGCCAATGAATGCATGTACAATCATATGAATGTGTAAAATAAATGTGTATGTCACAATTAACTTATGCATGACGTGTTTTTTTTTCCTAATTCCACATAAATTTATCATAATTTACTATTCTAGCCTTAACATGGGTAAAGGGATGTTACAGTACATTTTTTTCAAATTATATTTTCCATGCGTTATCTTCAATCTTTTGTTTGATTGGCTTGAAAGTTTATTTCCATTATTTTAAGGGTTAACATATTCTAAAGTGTTAACTTTTTGGATTTTTTTAATTCACTGTAAACTCTTTTATAATTTTTAATTAAATGATCGACTTTTTATAACTCTAACAATTCAATTCACAATGTTAGTTCTATTATTAATTTGTTAATTTGGCTAATGGAACCAACTTTGTCCATTACATATGGGTTGTCCACGTAGAAAATTAACAGGTTAGGCACACATGTGGACTAATACACTTAGCTCATAATTTGTACTCTATAACACATACTCATAACCTATTTTATTTCAAAACAACCCACACTATCTTCATTTACCTATTTTCCCCCTTTGTCGTCATCTGGAAAGAACCTCCCTCTCCTATTTGTCCTTTGCAACTGGAAGCACCATTGCCACAATGCATTTGAGTTCTTCTCTTCTTCTTCTTTTTTACTGTAGAATCTACTGTTTTTCTTTCTTTCCACATGCCTCTCTAGTTTGAAAATTCATTTGCTAGGTATGTTTTCCTTTCCTGAAACATGATGTTTTGTGTTGTTCCCCATTTTTTGATTTTATGTTTCCATTTTAGGGCATTTATATAGAAACATGATATTTATAACATAAAATCAAAATTGACATTCACAACTATAAGATCTTGAATAAAAAAATTGTCATAAATAATTAAGATATAAGATTATGTACCAGATATAGAAGACATCATTATTATAGAGGATTCAAGAAACTTCATTGTGTTCTTTGTTAAAATTAGTTTCTCTTTCTTAACTTTGATTTTGTTACGGATAACTTGATGGAAAACTTTCTGTATCCCTAATTAGTAGAGAGAATAACTAATTTATATATCTATAACTTTTAATCTGATAAGTCCATTAAGTGACCAAATAAATGGTTAAAATTTATTTCACTATTAAATAGAAAATGTAGACCAAATAGGACTATTTAATCATATTAATAATATTATTATATATAGAATATGATTGCTAATTGGATCATATTCTAACATTCTCTCACTTGACTTGATGCTTACAAACTTTAATTTTAATATTGTAAATATTAATCGTGCATAAACAAATATCTTAATATCTTTACAATTTACCTTAATATAATAAACTACATAATGTGGGCTATGACAGTCGTACACTTTAATATCACATACTTCCTTCCATATTCTACAACATTACTAATTTATCAAGTAAGGTAGCATAAGTTATAAATAAATATCATAAAGGTCCATATTAATATGTCACAGATAACTTTACTTCTTATTTAAGAACAATTACATGTACATAATTATAATAAATAAGAAAATTGCAATTAGAAACTCTTATTAAGCTTAAGAGTGTTAAATGTCATTAAAAACAACTATCAGTATAATTAAGGCCTATTCTATAAACATATCCCTTAAATAACTTTAGTTATAGGTTTTCAGTTAAGGGATTTACAATCATAATCTTTGTCTTAGTATATTCAATACACAGTATTTGTTTTTGAACTTCCGCCTTTACAACAAAATATTTAAACTTTTCTTGTTTAACACCTCTAGAGTACTTATCATTGTTACAGAAGAAAACTATCACAAAATCATCATAATAAAATTTTAGGGACTTAGTAATGGTGTTGACAACCTCAAGCCCTAAAATAAAATTAAACAGATATGAGACATGAAGTGTAGCCTTAAAATATGCTTCAAATTTTGCTTCCTGGTGGATGAAGCAATAACAGATTGTTAGCACTCTTTCGTGAAATTACTCCATCTGTTATTAGAAATAAGTAGCCAAACGTTGAATTTTTACTATCAATGCATCTACCAAAATCTAAACATACAAGTAAGATGTCATCAACATATAGAATTAGTATAAACATACTTCTATTCAATTGTTAGTAGATACAACAATCAACAGTATTCTCTTGAAAACTAAAAGATGTTATTGTATCATTAAATTTAATATACCATTATCGAGAAGCTTGTTTAAGTACAAATATTAGTTTCTTAAGATTGCACACCATGTGACCTTTTCCTTCTATTAAAAAAAGCTTTAGGTTAATCTATATAAACTTTTTCCTAAAATCACCATTTAGGAAAATAGTTTTGATATCTATTTGATATAGCTATAAATCAAACTAAATCATTGATGCCATAATTATTCTCAATCAATCTTTGTTGGAGTTGGTACTTAACTAATAGAAGTTTAGCTCCAATAATTTGTTTTATCCATTGAGAGTTTATTTTGGACATTTTAAAAATTTTAGGGTTAAACGTAAATATTATGAAATATTATAGTTTAAATTATATTCAGATGAAAACCTTGAATTTTAAATTCTAATTTTTTCAATTGAAAAAATCTCAAAAGATTTAACACTTTAAAGTCTTTTATCTCTTATTTTAACTACCAATTGAAATGTCATACTGTGTTGTTTAATAGAAAACTCTCTTATCAGTCAATTTTTCTTATGCGGTAGTTAATAAAAATAAATTTGTAGAAAATAAAAGTCAACAAAAATTTAAATCACATGTGAAATTCGGATCATTATTATAATTTGTTGAAATTGTGCAAACCTTCATATATAATTTAAAACTTGAAAGTATCGTTGTAATATTTGACTTTTTAATCACCATCAAGACTTATGGTAACTCGAGCATTGTCAATGTCATGTGATAAATTGATTTCATGGATTGTGGCGCACTAAACAGAAAGGCATCTGGAATCTGGATCAATCACATATTTATGATTTGGCATGCGTTAGATTTGGCATGTCAGATGTCGATTACATCAGTGACCTAAAAGGAGGGATCAACAGGTTTAGGCCAATTTGTTCTGAAATTTGTCCAGATGGAAGTTGAACTCTTGTTATAAAGATAGCAATCCTATAATTTATCAACATCAATAATTAATGATGTGTACTCCCTCAGTTTTAGTTTGATGGGATTGATTAGTACGCAAGTCCGATCCATTTATGGCTATTGAAACAACAAACAGAACAGTAAATACACTAAGGCATAATTAGTTGACTTATATACACATGGTCGTCCATATAACCTTGCAGCTGTCTTCATTGTGAAACAATGCATCTCCATCTCCAACGGTCACACGACAAGAACACACTCGCTTCTAACTCCTAGCCGAAGACTCCCTCTCCAACCCCGCTCAAGCAGAGCCTCTCCCCTCTAGCGCGAGCTCCTCCGACCAGCGGCCCTTTGGAACATTCGGGCATCCTCCACGCGTGTCTTATAAGGCTTCATCTGCAGGTCGGGCTTTGAGCCCACACAGGGCCATGCCCAAGGGGTCAGCAACGTCTCCCTCTTGGGCTCGCTCGTCCAGCTTACAGGGCCCTCCTCCACTGGCCTCCACAGCTCATATGGCCCATCTGGAACTCCACCCAAGCCCTCCTCCACAAACCCCACTCCAACCCACACCCGCAGACCCCCATACAGTGTTTATTATCCCCTTCCATTCCGAGCTTATTATCCACGATCAGTCTCTGGTCTTAGTTATACAGGACATGGTCATGGACAACAATATGGCAGAAGATCTGGATAATTTTACTGAAGTGCTGGCCACCACCGATTTCCTAACTCTAGCCAAACCTCCAGACCCAGGCCCGGCTACTACTCAGCCTGATGAAGTATGGAAATTATTGACGGTACATCGCATGCCCACCCACAACCCCCTCACTTAAGGGAACCACTGAGCAGTCTGAGATGGTGGATGTTGTCCAGGAGTAGCCACGAACCTTTTGATTTCTTATTATGTGCATATTCATATGGAATTGCCAGGGGCCGGCGGCAAAACATTTCAGCCCATTTTTAAACATTTCGTTCGTCTTCATAATCCCTTGCCTGTCGTTTTGGTCGAGATGCGAATTAGCGGCGATCGAGCGCATTCGGTGATTCATTCTTTACAATTCCCTCATTCCGTCCAAGTGGAAGCTCACGAGTTTTCCGGTGGTATATGGATATTATGGAAATCCGAAGTTTAGGTCCAACTACTTCTCACTCACTGTCAATTCCTTCATGTCAAAATTGATTGGCTTCATTTCTCATTTAATTTCACGGCCATCTATGCGAGCCCGACCTATTCTCTTCAGCATTTCTTTTAGACGCACCTTCGCTATATTGCTCGAGTAACGACTCTTCCTTGGCTCATTGGGGGCGATTTCAATGCTAAGCTAGAATGGGCTGACAAACGAGGGGCCGCTCACACCCCGCAGTTCATAAATCATCAGTTTCGTGACTGTATCCAGAGCTGTCACCTTCAGGGCCCCAGATTTATTGGACCACGGTTCACGTGGCGCCGCTGGCACCACCTCGCTAGATTAGATCGTATTTTTTGTTCTACCTCCTGGATTACCTCTGTCTCCCAGACGAAGGTTACGCACCTGCCGTTTCTCAAATTTGATCACCGCCCTCTTCTTGTGACCTTCCATCAAATTCCCCGGACTTATTCCGCGGCGCGTCCCTTTCTCTTTCAATCTACATGGTTGACTCACAAAGGTTTTCCTCGTACGGTGGAAGATCACTAGAATCCTAATCTTCCTATGTTTTGTGAACCAGTCCAACAACTAGGAGAAAATTTACAGCGATGGAATCACTCGACTTTTGGCAATATATTTATGCGTAAGAAGTGGCTTCTGGCTCGACTCACTGGTATCCAAAGGTCCTTGGACACCCAACACTCTGATTCCTTACAAGAGCTAGAAATTTATCTCCGTCAAAAGTTGGAACACACCCTTATTCAGGAGGAACTCTACTGGCATCAACAATCTCGATATCAGTAGCTTAGTCAGGGCGACCAGAACTCTAAGTACTATCATTCCATCACGACTTCCAAAAGACGGAAGCTACACATTGCCTCTTTAAAGGATACTTCTGGGATTCCGCATTCCGACTCTACAGCCATTCGAACCATGACTAAGGGCTTCCTCGAACATCTTTATACTACAGAACCTACTTCTCCAGCACACTCCCCTCTCACAGGATGTCCCCCCTTCCTGCGAGGGCGGCTCTTGATCTGGCTAGCCCATTCTTACCCGCCGAGGTCAAGTCTGCCTTCTTCACCCATGCTCCCAACAAAGCCCTAGGTTTCAATGAGTTTACGACCTTATTTTTCCAATCTCAATGGGACACCATCGGGCCTTCCTTGATCCAATTCCTCCAACTTACATATAGGCATACTATATGGGAACATGAGCTAAATCATACCATCCTGGTCCTCCTTCTCAAACTACCTTCCCCCACTTCCATTACTCAATTTCGACCTATTGCTTTGTGCTCTGTGATTTACAAAGCCCTCGCCAAGATTATCATCAACCGGCTGAAACCTTTCTAGACATTCTAGTTGCCCCGAACCAATGTGGCTTTGTCCCCGGCCGATCTATCACAGACAATATCATTATCGCACAGGAAATTATCCACACGATGAGAAGGAAATCGGGAAAAAAGGGTTTCTTGGCTATAAAGGTCGACCTTGAAAAAGGTTATGATCGCCTCTCTTGGGATTTCATCCAGGACACTCTTCTCGATATTGGGCTTCCGAGGTCGTTTATCTCCCTCATCATGAAGTGCGTCTCTTCAGTTTCTATGCAAGTTAATTGGGAAGGACATCTCAGTGAGACTTTCATTCCTTCCAAAGGGATTCGTCAGGGGGATCCCTTTCCCATATCTGTTCTTTTTTTGCATGGAGCGCCTGGGCCACCTCATCAATCACTCAGTTGCCCACGGTAGTTGGAAGCCTATACGTTTTAGCCGTAGCGGTCCCCCCGTGTCTCACCTCTTCTTCGCTGATGACCTCATTTTATTCTCGAAAGGCACTACTGCTCAAGCTTAAATCATCAAAGACACCTTTAACAACATTTTGCAGTGCCTCCGGCCAAAAGATTAGTCAGGACAAGTCTCGCTGTTTTTACTCTAAGAAGATTCCACCATCTACGGCTCGACGGCTGAGCCGTGAATTGGGTTTTAAGCAAACCATGGACCTCGGACATTACCTTGGATTCCCTTTGCTCCACGAACGCGTCCATCAACGAACTTACCAATATATCCTTGACAAGGTCCAACAACGCCTTTCAAGTTGGACAAGGCAGCAGCCTTCCTTAGCCGGCCTTACTACCCTGATTCAATCCGTTATATCCGCGCTTCTCACATATACCATGCAGACTGTTCGCCTCCCTCATCGCCTCTGTGATGAGGTAGAAAAAATCATGCGCAACTTCTTGTGGGGCTCATCTCTGGGGGTCAGGAAGATCCATCTCGTGCAATGGGACACAGTTTGCCAACCCAAAACTCTAGGTGGGCTGGGCATCCGCAAAATTCGGGAAACTAATGATGTGCTATTAATCAAACATGGGTGGGTGTTGCTCTCGGAACCTAACAAGCTTTGGGCTCGCATCTTGGCCGCCAAGTACAATCTGGAGGATCTTGGCCGCCAAGTACAATTTGACTACCACCGACAGATCCATGACTTGGAGGAGCATCAAAGCTATATGGCCTCACGTCATTTGATGCATGAAATGGGTGATATATGATGGGACTACGACCTGTTTCTGGATGGATCCTTGGGTGGAGGACTCGGGCCGATTACTCTCCCATGCCCTGAGGCCTATTTCCTCTTCTGTGTTATCCCGAATTGTGCATCAATATGTGGACGGCTTAGGTAATTGGTTATGGCATGAGTTCCAGTCCCTCCTTCCTCACTCTATTTGTCTGTTTATTGCAGGTATTTTCCCGCCACAACTGCATTCTGGGACGGACAGACTGAGCTGGGGCAAGTCGAACACCGGCAAGTTTTCTACTGCCTCCGCTTACTTAATGATTATGGATCATGCTGCCCACGACCCTAACGGATTTTGGCAGATTATCTGGCGCTAGGCCGATCCTCAACGTATTTGATCCTTCCTCTGGCTTCTGGCTCAAGACAAGCTACTGTCCAATCAACAACGGATGCGCCGGAGGCTTCTTACGACTGCTGACTGTCATCACTGCTAGGCCGAAGAGTCTTCTCTCCATGTGATGCGCGATTTCCTCAGAGCTAGACGCTTCTGGCTTACCTTCACTCCACAAGCCCTATCCTCTGACTTTTTCACACTTCGGGTCCAGGAGTGGCTTCCCACAAATCTTCAGCAACATCGACAAATTTGCGGATTCGACTGGTCCCTCATTTTTTGGACGGCTTGTCGGTTCTTGCGATCGTGGCGGAATCGGTCAATTTTTGACCCTTGGTTCTCCTGGCCTACCTCTTCGGTTCACGGTATTCTCGACTATGTGCATCAGATACACACTGCTTCGAGCTGGTACGAGAGAGCTGTGCCTGGTCACCAACTGCGACGCACGCAGTTCATTGGGTGGAGTACCCCATAGCCAGGCTGGGTGAAACTCAACACGGACGGGACGAGCCAGACTGACCCTTCCTTGGCCTCCGCAGGCGGACTTATCCGCGACAGCGACGGATCTTGGCTTGGAGGCTTTGTCCAAAACTTGGGCTGGTGCTTTTCCCTCACCGCAGAACTTTGGGGTGTGTTCTCCGGATTGACGTTGGCTTGGGACCTCGGATACCGTCGGGTGATCTTAGAGTTGGACTCCCAAGTAGCCCTGCAACCTATTTCTAACTCCGAGACCCGACTTACTTCTACTAATCCCCTCATATTTAGCATCACTGAACTTCTCAGTCACAACTGGACAGTTCTCCCTCGTCACACGTACCGGGAAGGCAATCGAAGCGTCAACTGGTTAGCCACTTTTGCTGTCAATTTTAATTTGGGTGTTACCACCTTTGTACATGCGCCTTCCGGGTGCCTTTCGATCCTCCTAGAGGATAGCGCGGGGTCTAGCCTCCCACACCTTATTTTGTAAGTTGTTTTACTTTCCTTTTAATGCAAAAAAAAAAGAAAAGAAAAGAAGAATTGATTATGTAAGCTACCAGCATCGACCAGTTCATCATGTTACATTCTTAGGTTACAAGTTAGAACTTCGTTTCCGTGCTTATGATGAAACCAATGGACACCCCGTCCAAGACACAACTTTGTAACTTAATTTGGAATATTTAAATTTAAGTAAAAGACAATTTCTCTTTTAGTTTTACTTATTTTAATAAAGAATATTTTTTAGGACCATAGATAAATTATATTATTTTTTTGAAATAAGTAAAATTTGTATCTTTTATCCTATTTAAATTCTTAGATAAATTATAAATAATAATTAAAAGACTGATTTATATATAAGAAAAAAAATTCTTAGTTTAATATTTTTGAATTGAAATATAATTTTTTTAATATACGAACCACACCCTTCTTTTAAAATGAAAAACTACAAAACTTGATACGGTATATTAGAATTTGATGACCGAAGTTTTACAAATGTTTAGATCTATATGAACCACTCTTCCTCCTAAATGCTTACAGTTTTTTAAAATTACACATGCAACGTTATTAAACTGGACTATCCATTTCTATTCAATTATGTTCCCTTGATAATTGGAGCATAGGCCTGGTATTGTACTACCCAGCACTTGCTGGTAGAGGGCATAATATGGATTGAACATAGATAAAGATGAATTGGGTTAGTGATTTCAGAATCCATGAAATGCTCATTTCTCACTGCTACCGACAATATCTATATATCCCAATGTTGTTTCACCACTCGTAACACAAGCTTTGTTTTTATGTGGTTGGCAGGGAACGATGGAGTACGGAAATTGTATCTATACGTGAAACTGACTTGTCTACAGGCTTGCTTTGGTATCTCTAACGCTCGATAAATCTTATGCGAGTCGCCAAACCTACGCCTACACCTGCACCAAAATGTACTTAACATCAATCCGAAACAAAGTAAGAATGATTGTTTCCCTTTTCAGGTGAGCTAAATACTAAGAAGAATAACTGTGGTAGCTTTGTTAATTTTGCTACATTGGTAGATTCTGTCATATAATACTAAGGACTCGTACGATTCCTATAAGCCTTGATTATAAGTATCGTACAATTTACAATCTACACTGCGCTCTAGAGGGTTCTGGGGCTTGCATTGTTTAGTTGTCCGTAGGTAGCTTTCGCTTATCTACAAACTCATCTTCTTTTAATCGGCATTGTATGCAAGTTCCTTATCTTCCATCAGTTTCTTCTATTTACCAAGCAACATATATACGATAGAAAGATCATATAATTGACCAAGGCAAATTCATCTTTAGACCCCACTTTTTGTAACAAACTATCATTCATGAAATGGTAGGAAAGGCTTCTTATGCCATGGCGATAAGTTCAACAACTCACTGTCAACGATGATTCCAAAAGTCTTACATAATCTGAGACTTGTATACGATGTTTTGTTTTTCATGTACCTGAAACAGATTAATCCAATGTGTCGAGTCAATTCTGCCATTGAAAAAGGGAAAACTTAAAGGAAGCAACCATTCGTTTTCAAAGGTCTCACGTCTGCACCATGGCTCGTGCCTGAATCAGCAGGCAGCTTACCAAGTCCACTTGCAAAACTGAAGTCAGAGGCTCAAAGTGCGTGATTTGGGACCAGTTTTTATCTCAGAAGAGGCGTGCAACTTACAAGATGGAGTTTTAATCTGCTTTAGAAGTCCTGAGTAGGGGGGCCACAGGTGACGGTGAGGTGACCCTACAGTGCTGACTACTGAATTTCTATCGCAAGTTCTGCAGCAAATTACAGTTAAGTCTTGGAGGGTTTAGGTTATCATTTTCTTGACAGATCAAACTCAAAGACACCGTTGCAATAAATTAAGCCTAGTGGAGTCATACTTGGCTGTCTCTTAAATCAATTGTGAGCTTATCCAATAATTGCAGTACCTACCCTAATAAATAAGGAGCCAGTAAATGTCAATCACTCGTGTTCACCTACCCTAACATGAGACTTTCAGATATCTGGATTACGATTGTATATAATGCCCTCTTGTTCCCTGTTTATTTTGAACGGGCAGTTGTAATATATAGTTCTAATTACTTGCATCATCAATATTTTTCTTTTTTATTTACTACAAATCATCTGTACTTTTTTCCTTTTCTTTTTTATGCAACAATTCAGAGGATGTCATATGCATATTGCCCGAATCCTTCCTTTAAACATTTTGTGACAAACAAAAAGCAAAACATTATCGCCTCATTTATTAGAATGCGATGATTTATGCATAGACCAACTTAGCATCAGTGTTCAGTAACGATTTCCTATATATCTTAGCGCAAGTAGGAAGATGACGAAAAGCTAGAAGTTGCAGAAGTGCCCACATTTTTCATCATGGGGAATAAAAGAAATCAAATTTTGTGGGATCTGAAAAGTTGAGGCTTTGATTACGCTGAGAGGCAAACCCAAACAACAAACACGTGGGTTTTCAAGGGAAATAAATGCCTTGGCCTCAAATAGTATCTCAACGCAAAAAAGAAGACAAGGAATTGGATCCAAACCAACTACGTTCATTTTATGAATTTGGTTCCAACGTGACCAGAACAACCAAGACACTACAAAATAACTACATCTGCTATAATAATTGACAACTTAAGAAATCTAAAGCTTTTTCTATTACTAGTGACCAACAATAGTCTTGTTGGAAAAAAATGGGTGGTAGCTACACAATTGCAGCACATTCTACATTTCAGTATGATAAAGCTGGCGACCTGAATGAGACTCATTAAGGGATATCTCCATCTCAAGTTGCTGTAGTCGTTGAAACTACCGCAGAAAAGGAAATTAAATGAACAGCAGAACATACTATGATGACTAAATGAAAATATCTAGATAACGAATGAGACATTTTGTCATTTCTTGAAGCCATGATGCATGAAGTTAGAAAATTAGAAGCTATGCGACACAGCAACTTGTCATCCCTTGCTGCAAAGATGCAGAGTTAAGACTAGAGTTGTCTTGTTCCATGTTACATGTCGCTAGTGCTAAAGCATGGAAATTCCACCAGGAAGAATAAGAGATAACAGGAATAGGCTAGCTAAGATGATGATTAGTTCCTTTGGCAGGAGGTTCATCTTGAGGCTTCATTGCTGGGAAGAGTAGCACCTCCTGTTCTCAAAAGGCATGAAAATGGTGAAAAAAAATGCAAACGAACCCACCTATAATTCTTGCCTAAACACAAAAAGAAGAGAAACAAGGGTACATAGCACAAACCTTGATATTTTGTGAATCAGTTAACAACATAGGTAAGCGATCAATACCCATTCCCCAGCCACCAGTTGGAGGCAGCCCATACTCAAAAACTGTACAAAATGTTTCATCTAAAGCCATTGCTTCATCACCACCTAATTGTCTATCCTAATTTAATAATAGATCACCTTCAGATCACTTTCCAAACATATAAAATCTGCAAGCCTTTTAGTAATGAGCGGTACCTTAAGTTGGTCAGCAAATAGCTGACGTACCAAAGGATCATTTAATTTGGTGTACGCATTGCATAGCTGATACATAAATTTAGTAATAGGCAGTATAAATCAAGCCTAAGAGAGTACGACTAATGTAAGAAGAAGAGCATAAATCTTGAGGATAGGAGGAAGAACTTCATGCTTATTAATAAATAGTCCAAACCGTTCAGTCAAGCCTGGCTTTGACCTATGCCATTGTGCCAAAGGACTCATTGAAAGTAGGATTTATGCATGTCTCCTCCAAAAAGTGTTCCACCAGCTGCAAAAATAAACGTGATGAAAAATCAGAATAATATTATGAAATTCAAGCAACCAAAAATAACACAAAGTAGACCGACACTATGCCTTTATGGAGACAAATAACCTCATAGAGGGTATACCTACCTTCCAAACTTCAGTTGTATCATACAAGCATTAAGAAACAAAACAGTATGTTCCCCAATCATTATTAGTTGCAGAACTGAATAGCACCTTTCTCTAAGTAACTAACAAAGAGATATATCAACATGATACAACAAAAATGAGGAGGACAAAGGACCAATGCAAAAATCCACTGTATGTTTGGTCAACAGGACTTCCAATATAATAGAACATGGAATGAGGTCAGTGGCACGCCAATTACCCATTGTTTATTCATAGAAATATTCCTCAGTACAACCTTGTACTTCCCTATTAAAAAAGCCTTGAACACACTATTATATGGGGCAGGTTTAAATTACACCAGTTCATCTAGAATATAACAAAGTATAGCACATGTTACCAAAATAAGAGCTAAGATCGTTAGCTTGAGTAGCAACTTAACAACAGCTACTGACAAAGGGATCAGGAAACTGCAAAAAAAAAAACACACACACAAAAACAGAAAGAAACTGAAACAAGAAAAGGAAGAGATATTACCTTGTCCAATAGACAGGCTGTCGTTTGAGGAGTACGGCATTTGACCTCAAACATCTCACATGCAGCCACGAGATACATGTTAGCCTCATCACTAGACAGGTCCTTTGGTTTGTTAAGGTTGGCCATCTTCTCTAACTCATCTATCATGTCAATTCTTCTGCAGAAATTAAACAATTGGATTATCCTAAGTCCATAGCTTCAAAACACTGTGAAGTTATAAACCAATAGAATTAGTAACAAACCTAAAAGGGGGTGTAAAGTCAATCTCAATAGGATCTATGATATTTAATTTTGTAGCCTCCTGTAAGTTGCTTGACCTCATTATTAGTTGCAGAACTGAATAGCACCTTTCTCTAAGTAACTAACAAAGAGATATATCAACATGATACAACAAAAATGAGGAGGACAAAGGACCAATGCAAAAATCCACTGTATGTTTGGTCAACAGGACTTCCAATATAATAGAACATGGAATGAGGTCAGTGGCACGCCAATTACCCATTGTTTATTCATAGAAATATTCCTCAGTACAACCTTGTACTTCCCTATTAAAAAAGCCTTGAACACACTATTATATGGGGCAGGTTTAAATTACACCAGTTCATCTAGAATATAACAAAGTATAGCACATGTTACCAAAATAAGAGCTAAGATCGTTAGCTTGAGTAGCAACTTAACAACAGCTACTGACAAAGGGATCAGGAAACTGCAAAAAAAAAAACACACACACAAAAACAGAAAGAAACTGAAACAAGAAAAGGAAGAGATATTACCTTGTCCAATAGACAGGCTGTCGTTTGAGGAGTACGGCATTTGACCTCAAACATCTCACATGCAGCCACGAGATACATGTTAGCCTCATCACTAGACAGGTCCTTTGGTTTGTTAAGGTTGGCCATCTTCTCTAACTCATCTATCATGTCAATTCTTCTGCAGAAATTAAACAATTGGATTATCCTAAGTCCATAGCTTCAAAACACTGTGAAGTTATAAACCAATAGAATTAGTAACAAACCTAAAAGGGGGTGTAAAGTCAATCTCAATAGGATCTATGATATTTAATTTTGTAGCCTCCTGTAAGTTGCTTGACCATTCCTATTTTGAACAAAACAAAGTTCTAAGACAACATACAGAGCAATCCAGGAAGAGAATTGCATATAAAAATAATGAAATTCATCGTGCAACAGAAAGATGTTATTCCTTACCACTTATTTCTCCGTAGATCCATCAGATCATTGTAGTCAGCAAAGGCCATGTAGAACTCGCAGGTTGTGAATTCAGGATTGTGAGTCAAATAAATACCCTCATTCCTGAACTGTTTTCCAATCTCATACACTCGGTGAACTCCGCCCACAACAAGCTCCTTAAGAAACTGTTCAGGTGCAATTCGCATGTAAAGCCTCATATTCAATTCATTTGTGATGAGTAACAAAAGGGCGGGCAGCTGCTCCAGCCGCAATCATGTTCATCATTGGTTTTTCAATCTATGGATAGAACCACAATTGCCAGAGTTAGTTTGAAAAGACTCATTACTAGAGGGGCAGAGATTCAAATAGAACCAAATGATGATACCATTATTTAAACATTCACACAAACATGACCGACCTCCAAAAAATCAAGGTTTTCAAGAAAACGTCTTATGTATGTAATGATCTGTGATCTTGGTAGAGTTAGGATCTAAGGGAAACTACACAGAATGAGAAGTAAAGAAATACCGATTTGTATTGATGTAAATTGAGAAAAAAGGGTGCCAATGCAACCCTTCCCAAGCCGCAGCCGAATACAATAAGTTCTTTAAGAAAGATGATAAAAACCCCTCCTTAATTTCTAGCTTTATATATGTAATATTTCCCCAAGTAACAACCTGAATATTCCCCACGTAACAACCCTCTGCCACCTAGGTATCACAATTAGTTATCGTTCACAGTTGTACTACCCCTCTTCTTACGACTATAAACCAATAAGGGACGGTTAGGTGGTGCCTCCTGCAAGTTGACAAAGTTACCAATATTCACGACATTCTCTTGGTCTTCCCCTGCATGGTCGCTAACAATTCCCACCTCCTGAGAACAAACCTTGTCCACAA
>JAOSBM010000205.1:14163258-14175607 GCA_027568955.1 Erythroxylum tenue
ACGACTCCTTCTTCCTCTTCTTCTCTTTTTATTTTTTTCTTTTCCTTTCTTCTTTTTATACTCTTACCAATCATCAATGACCCTTTTGCCCTTAGCCTAATACCTTATAACTTAACAATCTTAAGTGATTTTCCCAAAATTCCCTTATTTCATTCTTACAACAATAACACTTAAATCAACTCATGAAACCAATCCTACTAACATAATAATTAACTCCCAAAATTATTCCATCAAAATTTATAACTTATTTCAATCATGCTGAAATCAAAATCTAACCAAAATAATTAATCATTCAGAACCTCAAAATTTTCGGGGCCCAATTCATCAAGAAAATTTTCGTGATCCAACAAGGTTTACATGCAAACTCCATGTTACCAGAGGGGAACATGACGATGAGCTGGTGGGGCTTAAGGATAGAATCATCATGGACTTTGATGGTGATGTCGTCACCGGTCCTGAGACCCATCCAAGGGTGTAGAAATGGCGTCAACTGACAGTACCCTTGTCTCCTTCACCACCTTGCTCTCTATATAGGTCTGCCTCAATAGCTTGACTTCTCCATTCATTAGTGCCGCCTTTGTTGCTGCCAGAATGGTTCCAACTTAGACTTTAGTGGAAGGAGAAATTTTTTCTATGGAAGAACTTGTATCAAGAGTCTGATAAGCAATACTGCTGTGTGTTGGTCCGAGACTTCTTTGTGGTCACTATCTTGTCATTCGTTCTTCCTAATCCATTAAAGACTATCTTTTGAGATTACCAATGATGTCATTGTTCGTCAGAAACCAACTACGCCTTGAAAGTTATATCCTTTGCACTTCTTTGAGCCTCTTTCAGTCCATCTACATGCACACTAATGCTAACTACATTTATGGATCTTAATTTCAATCGGTGGTTTTGCTTCCGGTTTATTCTTGTAGTCTCTTCGTTTCCTAGGCCAACTTGCCACATTTACATTGATTCCAGGAAGATGCATCTTTGCCCACCCTTTTTTGGTAGACCGAAAGTCTCTGTCATTTGAGGCATTGCTTCCACAATATTGCGAATGACAACAACATTGTTAAGTGTTATGCCATTTGCAAGACCTCTTCGAGTTTTTCTTAGGCTTTATTTATGCATGAGAATCTTCGTGCAATTCATTAGCTAAAAATTTCTCATTCGTGCCAAACCTCAAAGTTTTAACCATATATAACCACCTTTTTCTTTGACCATGTATAAATGGGACTTCTTTCATTGTGTAGGGGAGGGTTGTAGATCAGATGATTGTATAAGAGCTTCTGAAAGATCCACCGACTCTAAATTACATAATACAAGCAGCAAATATGTACAAGATGACAGAATTTGGAATTGTCAAAATGTTAATCATGGAGAAGAGACAACGCTGAAAGAAGATTCGATGAGAAAGTATCATATATAATATCATCTTCACGATGATTTCCATCTTAATCCACTAAGAAAGGTTCTAAGATTTTGATCGAGTTTGAGACGAGATCATCAACACTGGATATCCGGAGCATTCTCATATTGCTATTCCTCCACACGTGGAACATATAGCTTTGTCCTATTCTGACCATTAACCTCTTGAGTTGAAAGTGAAATGTAAGAATCTCCAACCAGTCTAAAAAAATGCAAACTCAATCATTAGCTAGAACTACTAATCTCATCTAGTTTGTAACTTGTAAAAGAAGTGGCTAACCAGATAATAATAAACTTTCTTCATGTGCCTCTGCCAGATCAAACATTTTACAACTGTGTAAATTATGGTGGCCAAATGAAAGAGATAACAACTCAGTAACTCCAAATCATTTCAAAAATAAAGAACAAGATGCTTGAATATGGAGCTCTCAAAGTTATGTGCATTCACAAAATGTTCGTACTTATAGTCAAAGGTCAACCTCCAAATGGCATATCTAAAATTCAAATATCTGCAGGTTTCTATGAGTTTATTTACAGAATCTCAAATTTTCGATTATCACATGTTCCTTAAGAACCACCAAAATAGATAAAACCATGGAACCAATCTTCCTATTAACAAGTCCAACACAAAAGGTCCACTCTTTGAGCTTTATACACATTTACTAATTTGAACTTAGTAACTTGGTAAAAAGTACTAACAATAGAGCTCATAAGAAATTACAAAACAGAAAAACACCCACATACCATTTTTCACTAAGTAGACACTAACCAATTGACTTTTTTATTGAGAAAAGTTTTCGTCATAACAAATGCATAGGCATTTAGTAACAAAACTTAGTAATAAAAGAAATTTTGACACTATTAATATATTAATAGTGACAATTTAATTGTGAAGGTACAATTAAATTGTCACTATTCCCATTGTATTATTGTCATAAACAAATTCATCACAATTAATCCAAATAGTAGTGTCAATCAATTGTTTTGTCACAACAAACATTATATCTGTGACGAAATAATACTTAGTCAAAAAAATTGTCACTAAATTACGAATATTAGTGACCATAGTTATACTTTGGTGATTGTGACGATATTAAGTAGACACTAATTAATTGAATACTTATTGACGAATTTTTTTTGTTACAACAAGTAAAATATTGTGTGAAGATTGACCGTTTCGTAACAAAAGAAAATAGTGACCAAACTATATTTTATCACAACAAATAGACAATATTAGTTACTAACATACGTTTTGTCACAATTATAATTTATTCCTACCAAAATTATTTTGACACCAAATTTCATAGGCTTTTAGTGACAAAAACTTAGTGATAAAATAAAATTTAAAATTATTAATACAGTTATAGTGACAATTTAATTGTGAAAGATACTAAATTTCTACAATTACCATTGTATTAGTGATAAAAATATAAATCATCACAGATAATCCAAAAATTATTGTCAATCCATTGTCTTGTCACTAAAAAACTCGTATTTATGATGACAAAAAAGTCACTAAATTACAAATAGTAGTAACCATAGTTATAGTTCAGTTATTATGACAACATGAAGTAAACACTAATTAATTGAATATTTATTAACAAAAGCTTTTTGTCACAACAAGAAAAATATTGTGTGACGATAAACCGTTTTGACATAACAAGAAAAAATTATTAGTGAATAAACTATGTTTTGTCACAAGAAATAGAAAATATTAATTACTAATGTATGTTTTGTCACAATTTCAATTAATTCCCGCCATTGTTTTAAAAATCAGACCTGACTGGCCAGTTCAACTGGTTCGACAGGTGACCGGTCGACTATCCGGTCTGGTTGACTCCTAAAAACTGGTGCCTAATTAAACCAGTGAGAGCCGGTGAAAACCGGTCAATTGACCGGTTCGATCACTGGTTCAATAAATTTTTTATTTTTTATTTTTTTTATATTTTTTATATTATTTGATATAATTTTCTATTTTTTAATATTACTAATATTATATATAATTAAATATAATTATTGCATAATTATGACGTCACACCGATTTGACCGGTAGTTGAACCAGTCGAACCGGTCAAATCGGTGACCAGTAAAACCTCCGGTTCGATATCCGGTCCGTGTTTCAAAACCTTGATTCCCACAAAAAATATTTTGGTGTGAAATTGCATAGGCTTTTAATGAGAAAACTTAATGATAAAAGAAAATTTGACACTATTAATATATTAATAGTAACAACTTAATTGTGAACGATACTAAATTGTCACAATTACCATTATATTAGTGATAGAAAAATAAATCATCACATATAATCTAAACAATAATGTCAATCAATTATTTTGTTACAAAAAAATCTCATATTTGTGACCAAATAATGATTGGTCACAAAAATAGTCACTAAATGACATTAATAGTGACAACTTAATTGTGAAAGATACTAAATTGTCACAATTACCATTATATTAGTGACTGAAAAATAAATCATCACATATAATCTAAATAATAATGTCAATCAATTATTTTGTCACAAAAAAAATCTCATATTTATAACCAAATAATGATTGGTCAAAAAAAAAATAGTCACTAAATATCTTAACTGTTGTACTGATTGAATCTAAATAATAGTTAAGGTTCACTGCGATCCAAATATCCACATCACACTCATGACTTATACGGTTATACCACGTAATTCTTGTATCATCGTTTCAAGAATCACACATCACTCACAATATGCATACGTCAAAAATAACATACATCAAGCACACATAAGACACCTACTTTATAACCTATAGCTGCACACCTTAAACACAAATCACATATCTATAATCTAATTAAAAACCTAAAGTAAAATTATTGAATCGTAAATTTATAGCTAAAATAAGTCTTAACATAAATTATGAAACACACGAATAAACTAAGAAAATTTTCAAAATCTACTAACCACAAGAAAAACCTTCTTTTATAAACTTGGGAAGAGTTCGAAATTTTTGTCTTTGTTAATAATGTATAGATGATACGTTTTCCCACGGTCCTAATAAAACAAAGACTGTTGATACATACACACACTTTAAAGGTGGCACATGAACACCATAGATACATGAGTGCATTAGGCAGATGAAGACACTGTTAAGACCAAAACGAAGATTTGGTAATCACATGCATGCAGGAAACTCTATGTAGTCCCGATAATCTAAGCAGGTTTACGCTAATCTTCTTTTAAGCTTATCCTACTATGGACATTAATTAATACATCGAAAGTGAAGAGTAAGTATGTACACTAAAGTTATTCCCCTACTTCTGTTTCTTTAACTTTTCACTTAAAATTTCAATTTTATTTTTTGTTTCTTTTCCACTTTATGCATGTTTAACTCAGCTCATCTCTTACCTCTCTTTTGTACTGCAAGAATCTTTGTAGGCTCGTTCAAGTTCTTTCCTTTTGATTAGTAAGATCCAAATTGCTTTTATGAAGGTAACTAGCTACTTTATGAAATTTCTATGCCACATCGATCTTTATCTGTGTCTTATGGATTTCCAAGTTATTCTTCTTAATGGGATATATACTTCCAGCCAATTCGTTTTCAACGTGATCTGATCAAGGAAAAGCCATTTAATTATAAAGACTTGTGTATTAACTCAAGAATCAAACTATCATCAAATATAAATGATTAAGGTAGTAGTTCTGTCCAAATATTCATGAGAGTTTATGAATTGAATCTCTTCTTTGTCAGTATTACACCCTCTTAGCATCCAGCTATTAATGGCTTAGCTCGTATGTTTGAACGAATGCTCCTTCATGCTTCACTTCTTCTCACCTCAAAAGAAGCAGAATGAAAACAATCATAGTTTGTTCATTAGCACGGTGGTAATGAAGTAGTAGTACCTATGGTGGAATAAGAAATTAAGTGAAGAAATTTCCATATTGATAACTTGAAAATGGGATGTGCAACTAGAGCAATGACTTGACAATGATCGTATGGATATCATAATAACGATAGGACTATAGTCAAAGTTTGAACGCATATAAGGCGACATGGTGGTGGGGGTAAAGCTCAAATTAGTGCTGAAAGGTACAAAGGAACTCCATAATCCAAGAGGGAGGTAAGCGACAAGAAGAAGAAATGGTTTTGAATTGAATCACTTAGCTCAGAGAATATCCATAAAAAGCTCGTCTTAGACAAACATTTTTTATATGCGTTTTTGCTTCTGTCCTATTCTACATTATTATCTTGTTAAAGTTCGTTATCTCATCACTTTTGGGTCACTTTTTCGTCAAAGGAATACATAACGCTACTCTTTACTTGAGAGATCGGATTGCCTTTTCGTGTTGGTGTTTGTAATGATATATAGGATTTAGAAAAGTAAATTTCTAGCACTAACTACTTGAAATCTTTTATGCGCCAAACCTCGAGGCTTATATTTTTCGTACTTTTCATTTTTATATATTAGGCGTTTGGTTCGCCGGTAAATAGTAATAAGAACAAGAATAAATGAAAAGTGAGAATATATATAATTATTATAATTATAATGGTTTGTTAGGAGAAATAAATGATTATCATTGTTATTGATATTGATTGGTTTGTTAAAAATATTGAGAAATAAAATTTTGTTAATTTTTTTAGAAATAAAATTTTCTTAAATTTTTATTTTATATCAAATTTTAATATATTTTAATTAATTATATTTAATTACTAAAATATATATATATATAATTAAGTAATTATATTTCAATTAATTAAGTAATTATATTGTAATTAATTAGTTAGTTATATTTTAATTAATTATATTATAATTTAATATAATTTAATTAACTATATTGTAACTAATTAATTATAACTTTTGTCATCCGCATAACAAAGATTATCACGCCTGCACTACTTACCCCTAAGTCATGAATGAAACTTATTCCTCTCATATTTTTGAAGTACGAATTAATCCCCAAAAGTCAAATATAAAAATACTAATCCTTTAATCATAATATAAAATCAATAACCTTTTATCCATTTCATATCCATTAATTCATTCCCGAACTCGTAACCAAGCACCTCATTAGTTTTTACCATGTTTCATGTTTTGAAATTCCATCGAGTTTTTCTCTCTGGATGTGACGTCTAAAGCAGATTCTAAGAGGCTTTCATAATCGATAGAACCAGAAAGTGGTACCATCACCATGACAAACCAGACTGCAGCCTCTTAATTTGACTTGGAATGTATATTTCTTATTATACCAAGTGATAATCAAGTTTACATTGGTGTTTTGTTAATTTCTTCAGGAAGTAAAATCTGATGTTAATAGTGAAATCAAAGTGCATCAACTTTGGTACATGTTTCCCATTTTCACACACTCCTTGATCGGATACTTTTCCAGGAAAAATATATTCTAAAATGATTGAAGAAACTATCATTCACAATTGATGCTACAAGAGGAAGACTGGACAAGGATTTCTTTTCATTTATACCAGCTCCATATTCTTGTCAATAAGTAGAAAAGTGAAAGAAAAAGCAAGACTAAAAAACAAAGAGAGAGGGAACCAAAGACCACTGGAAAGAAATTTGAGTTAGTACGTACTGTCGGCTCCTGTGAAATGCCTTCGTCAGTAATCCAAGGCCCACCTATGCCAAAACTGAAGCTCATCATATCCACCTATATCCGTGCCACTGTGCCATGTATATGCTGGCCGGCACCATACACCAACATTCCCCAATATCAACAACACATGTTTTACACAGATTCTCATTCCATATCACTGCTTTTCTTCTCATTCTATGCCAAAAATGGGTGTCTGAAACACCGATAGATTAGGCTTTGCAGATTGGAAAGCATGTAAAGATTGTGCATTCCAGCTACCGTAACTAGAATTACGCTCATAATTACTACCACTACTATTAGGAGCAATCGGAGCAGCAAATGGGATTGAGCTTGATGATGTACTAATCCCACCCACACTACTTACTGGTTGAATAAAACCAGTGTTAAACAGTAATCCATTGTTGTAGTCTCCGTCATTTCCTGAAGCAACTGCCTTGAAATCCCTACCAAAAACAGGAGAGTTTTGTATAGGCATAGCAGGTCCATTATTGTTGAATCCAGGAAATAAAGTACTAGGAGCGACAGTAACATTGGTGTTCTTGGCGCTATTTAAAGTGGGGGATGTGGTGGTAATGGTTTGGTACCCAAAGATATTAGACCAATAATCTGATGTGTCTTGTTTGATGGGTATGGCAAAGCTTAGTGTGGAAGCTGCAGGCTGTGAATTATTAGCAAAAGTTACCGAGGAGGCTGAGGAGAGATCGTCGGATCTTGAAGCATCAAAGCTTTTACTATCAGAAGCCGATTCTGAGGAGTTTTTGGACTTCCCCGAAACTCCTCCGACGGGGAGATTGCTGTTAGCTATGCTTTTGACGTCATATCGGCTGATGTCAAAGTTGGTTACAGCATTTAGGCCTCTAAATTTGATTGCTGCTATGTCATAGGCCTCAGCGGCTTCTTCTTGAGTGCCTGTTTGACAAAGCAACAAAAAAAAGAAATACTTAGCTTTGTTCTCACCATTAAATAATGCCACAAGAAATCAAAAATGAAGTTCTCTCACTAAATGTGCCAAGGTAAAGGTCCTTGTTTCCGGCAACTCTGCCTATTCTTGCTTGCCACCGACCATGTTGATGGTGCCTGAAAACATAACCACGAAATTTAATATTACAAAATGAATACGTCTTCAATTCAGTCTTTCGACTAGAAAGACAGAAACCTTGTAACCCCTCTGTATATAGAGGCTCCTCTAGAAAATCCACTGCTTTTCCTGCAGAACAAACATACGTAGGCGTCAACATAAGCATAAACTTTTGAAATTTTTTTTGGAAAAAAAAAGATTTTCATCAGTATTATGACCTTCGAAGTGAAGCAACAAACTCTTGCCTGGTCATGTGCTTCATCTCTTCCAATTCTTTCCGGTAGTTGGAAACCTAATGGGTGCATAGCATGCAAGTCGTAGACTCAGACTGGATACTAAAAATAAAAATGGATTCAGACAATTTTTTTTAAACACTAACAAAAGAAAGGTCTTACCGGAAAGTTTGAAGTAGTGGTTGGACCCCAGTACTTTAGAGCTGCAAGATCGTAAGCTCTGGCTGCTTTCTCCTCCTTATCATAGCCACCTGAAACCAAACATTAGGACATTTGGAATAGAATGTAGAAAGGTTATATATAACTCATCAACGACACATCCATGCAAAAGAAATGGAATCTTAGGTAAACAGTGACTAAAATCTAGAGTCCAATCCGAATTCTATGAGGAATGAAGAAAACAATGATATTAACATAATTATTGATGGAAGGCCAGAAACTTACCCAAGTAGACTGAGATCAAATAATGGTTTTCAAGCATCGGCAGCAATCATTCGTATTGTACATCCCACGTAAAAGAAGAAACAAAAGTAGATCAGAATCTTCCATACATTCAGTCTGCATATTACTGTAGCCATGAATGAGCAGGAATACAACCTAATTTTACGCAGAAATCCTCCGATATCTAAATCCCTTTAACATGATTTGCAGATATAACTTTTATTTATTTAGCGTTCTTCGAAGCCATTCTTCACACTAATTTACAGACCCAGATCTCGTAAGTCCGTCTTAAGCACTGCCCACTAAAGGCACTTAAGAAAGAAACCCAAAACACCTTAAAGAAAGATGTTTTTCTATTTCAGGTTCAGTTTTGTTTACCTTGTCTCCCTTTCCTACTCTGGCCTTCTCTTTTGCAGCTGTTATCCCATAAATGAGCTTCATATCTACCAGTCCACCTATGCCTAAACCATAAGGGAGTTAAAGATGTCATCCTTTCTCTTTTTTGTTCTTACTTTTAGAGGCCATTTGAATCATGCGTTTGAGATGCTATTGTGTACTACCTGGTGACTCCTCTGTAGATTGAGGTTCGTTGTCCAAAGGTATCAACACTTTTCTTCGGGGCATGTTCAGCTTGAACCAGTGGTTGATGTTGCTTCTCGTTATCAGTTTGTTCACTGGTTGAATAACCACGAAGGAAGCTAGCGGCTAGGGTTTTAAGCTCCGAGTCATATATCTGGATACCAGTGTCAGGAAGAGTACTCACGGGTGTGACAGTAGAGAACTGATGAGCCAGTGACTGAGGCAGTGGTGGGGGTGCAGTGGCAGTGGAGCCACCGAGGAAGTCCTCGAGCTTGGGTGCTCCTGTACACGAAAATATAGATAGGTCTACTGTTGCTCTACCAGCGGTTGTATCTTCTTCTTGTGCAGTACTCACGAGACTCGCTGTTAAAACAATAACAAGATAATGGCGTTAGGGAAACAGGAAAATTTATTACAAGTCTAAATTAAGCTAAATAGTAGACAAGGACGACCTGGTCCGGAGGAAGATGTGGAGTTAAAGACTTCAACGAGACTGAGCTGAGAGCAGTGAGAAGAACTGTTGTCGTTGATATTCACGCGATGGTTGGAAAGAGAGAAACCAAGCCAGCTACTGCTCTGATGACGAGTAGACGATTCCATGTTCACTGTGGTCGGAGGACGTGAGAGACTTTGGGAAGTGTCAAAAAGAGAGAAGGTTTAGTTAGTGCAGCGAACTAGCGAAGAGAAATAGAGAGAAGTTGACACAGATATAGAGGAGACTCGGACAGATGAATATGAAGACAGATACCAAGGGTTCCACGAGAATCGAGGCTTATAATGCAAAATTTTGTCTGCCTCGAGTGATAAAGATAGAGAGAAGCAAAAGCTCTCTATTCTATAGGACGAATAGGGCGGTGTGTTTCTGTCTTCCCTTCCCTTCGCCTTCGGGCCTTTGCCATCGCCAAAGCATTCTCATTTTTGCAATTTGGATCTCACAGTTCCTTTATATTTTTCGTTTCCTAAAGGCTCTCCTCCAAAAGGGCAGATCCAAATTCGAATGCTGGATCGCATTCTAATGTAATCTGTGTAGATACATAAGATTTTCAAAAACATTAATGATCAATTTTTTAAACTTTATTCAACTTGGTATACAAAAATTAGATATAAAAAACATATTAGGCACCAAATATCATAATTAAAACCACTCATAAACCTGATTATTTGCTTCTTTGACTCTGCTACACTAGAAAATACATTAGCTAAAAGTACCATGGTTCAAACTTTAAATTCAGAGGACTTTATATCACATAGAAGAGTCACCCAAATATAAAGTGAGTTTTTTTCTACCTTGTATTTTGGAAGAACTCAATAATTTATTATTATTTACTTATCTCTCTTTTTATTATACACTTTTTAAGTGCAGAAGAACAGTAGATTGAAGCAAGCGTCCATGTCATGAAGTAGGAATTATTGACGTATGAAAGTGGGGAGGCAAGAGGGACTAAGAGGTGACATGTTCTATTATGAAGTTTTGTATTTATAAATAATGCTCTTCTTCTTCCGTCCATTTTTAGATACATGTACGGAGGAGATGAAGCCTTGGTACATACCTAAACCTCACACACCATGAGAATCGAACTCTCTCCTTCCTTGTTCCCATCTTTTAACTCAACGGAATCATTATTATTGGTCCCAACTTGTGCTGTGTGTCTTTTCTTTGTCTCCATTTATGTTAAAAGCGCCTCAATCTCTCCAATGGGTTTTTACTTCTTTTCTCTTTTGACTGGAGCAAACCATGATGACTGAGCAACTCGCACCTCTTTAAGGGGAAATTTTGTCTTCATCTTCTCATCGCTGACTAATTATAAGCCCATTCATCAACCTCACATTGTTAGTGCATAACTTTCAGATGATTTTAAGAATTACAAGCTAAAGGTCGTAGAGTATCCAAAGAAAGGGAAGATACGATGAAGCAGACATATAGAGATGGAGGGTTTTGTTCTTGATTACACACAATGTACCCCTCTGGCAAGAGGATAGACTTGCTACTGGCACCCACATGCCTTGCATGTCAGCTGCTTGACACGTTCGATTTCATGATTTTTCCTTTCTTCCAGTCAAACACACGTGTCGCATTCATTCGTTTTCTTTTTTTTTCCAACATCAAAATACTCAAATTATTATTCGTGACGTTAAAATTCGTTCAGAAATTAAAGATTAGAAACTTAAATTCGTAAATACGTAAATCAAATAAATGCTCGAGCTAAAGAATAAGCACGTATATTGGCTTGCTTATGAATCCACCTATAAGAAATATTCGATAGCGATAATAATAAAGTCCTACAATCACAAATAACAGTACCCAACTTAAAAAGATCAAAGTTCGATGAGTTAAGTGCAAAAAATAAAATTTGAGAATTCATAAAAATAGTGTCACTATCTTCAATGTGCTGTTGTCTTAGAATTTGCAAGGATTGTCGAAGTGCTAGTGCTTCCGCAATTAAGGGATCCGTACTACTAACATAATGACCAAAAAAAGCTCTAGAAAATTCTCCCTCAGCGCTCTCCAACACTGCTCCAAAGCCAAACTTACCTTCATGATGGAATACGGCTCCGTCAATTGCCAACCGTTATTGCTATTGTCTGTTGAAAAAGAAGATGAAAAACGCTGCATTAATTTACTTGTTGATAAAAAAGAAGCCGACGTAAATATCCTATAATGATTCCATATTAAGCTCCAAGAAATTTAGAGCCGCCAAATGCGCTGTGTAACATGACGCTGCATTAATTTACTTGTTGATAAAAAAGAAGCGGACTTAAATATCCTAGAATGATTCCATATTAAGCTCCAAGAAATTTAGAACCGCCAAATGCGTTGCGTAACATGTAATCAGATTATTATTGGCTTGACATCTTCAAATAAAATTGGCAATTAATTATTCATGCGGTAAATGTAGCAACAGGAATTCAAGAGTAAGGGTTGCTCGGGTGGTACCAAAATATAAGGCATACTATTATTTATCAATCAAGTGAAGTGTCTCGTATCTACTTCATAGTTATACATATGCACGTAATGTAGTCATA
>JAOSBM010000205.1:14191899-14202129 GCA_027568955.1 Erythroxylum tenue
CTCTTGATCCCGAACTCCAAATTTGACAAATTTGGTATCAATAGAAAGCTCAAAGGAAGCTCTACAACTTTCATGAAAGACAGAAAAATCAATTTGGCCTCTAAGGGAGTCAAATTTTCAATCAAAGGTTCTGTCTACTAATGATCATACTAAATAGTACAGCAACTTATAAAAATCATAACTCCACATTCCATGGTCTAAAAATTGCATACTTTGCACCAATGGAAATATAAAAACATAATCTAAAACTTTCTTGGAGAACTTAAAAGCAAATTCAACCTCTAACTAAGTCAATTTTCCAGTCAAAGATTCTACCCTATTAATGTCATCCTATACCAACTCTAAACATTGTAATTTCATATCTTCCAATTTCCACATCCAAAAATTACATACTTTAAAGCGTCGGAAAGATTGACAGACAAGCTACAACTTTCCTGAAGACCACTTACTCCAATTCAGACCAAATCAGTACGACGAGTGGTCTCAAAGCAGAGTACATACAAATCTTACCCTATGAACACTTTCCAAACACAAAGCAAAATCATACTTAACTTTGACTGATCATAACTGTCACTCCCGATATCGAAAAATATCAAACTTTCTGGTGACAAAAAGCTCTCAACAGAAACTACAAGTTTCATGTAGATCATATTCTCAAATTCTGCCTAAATCAAAAAGTCAACTCTCTTCTCCAAAAAGTCAATTATCTTAATTCTCCAAAATTTAACACTTTCACTAATCATTTCTTACTTTTCAATTCCATATAAACTCAAAACACCATTTTAGGCTATAATTCATCATAACCATAACTAACAAAAGTATACACACATATTACCTATATTTCGTAAAACCACTTACATTCTCAAATTTTCTTTTTTTCTTTACTTTACACATGACTAATTCACCACAAATTTCTAGTTTCATGTCAAAACTCGCAATTCTAAGAAAAGTTCGGGGTCCAACAGAAATTCATTACATAACTTAATTGGCCACTTCAGATTTTCTACCTATATAATTTCGAGTCAACTTTGCATAATTAATCTGATAGGGTAAATGACAAAATTAGGCAAAACTCCCTTCTGTAAATTTGTTATCCAATATCTTAAATTTCTAATGACTGCAAGATCATCCAATTTGATTCAGTATTTTATGAGTTATGCATAAAATAACTCATAAAATACGACATACTGTACACATTTGAACTTTTAGCTAGTACATGATCATACCCTCTAATTGCACAGCTCATATCTTTCAGCTCAGATATCAAAAAATTACAAACTTTATACCAATTTAAAGCTAAGAGAATAAGTTACAACGTTGTTGAAGAAAACTCAGCCTAATTTTGCCCACATCAATACAGTTTATTCAATAACCAAATGACATGATTTCTGTTCCTAATAGTGCTTCAGCTTAAGCACAACTCACTTGCATGCTAATTTTGAAAATCTTAGAGACATAATTAAAAGTCGACTTCTTCAAGAAAGTTGTAGAAATATGTCTGTTGTTTAATATGAATCAAAAATCAACTCATTCAGCTAAAGTTATAATTATAAAACTGAAGCATGATCATGAAAAATTTCCAATTCATATCATTCCAGCAGACTTCTACACTTTCATCCTAGCAATCACTTTCAAATCAATTCAGATAACTCTAAATTTTTATGGAGAGAAAGAAAAATGTCTTAGGAATCTATTGGTTCAAGTGTCAAGTTATTTGGAGTTCGGATGAAAAAGTTATAGGCAAAGGACTTAGGGCTGTTCAATGAAAACTCTAGTTTTTAACCCACCATCACCTTTTCTCTCTCTAGCACGCCAACTTCATCTTCTTCACCAAACCAGATCACCGAACTGAACTTCTCCTCTTCTTCTTTCTTTTCCTTTTTTTTCTTCCTTCCTACACATCATAACTAATACATCTGCTACATTAACCACCTTGTTTTCTACTTCCATTACAAGTAAACCTAACACAAATAAATCCTAAAATCCAAAATTTTATATATACATAGCAAGCATTGTACTATTCACGTAAAGCATAGGCCATTTTTATGAAAATTTCTTCCATCTTCATCTGTTGCATTTCTTTTCTTTTATGTCATTTAATCCTTCTTAAAAGACAACACTACACTACTCTAAGTTCTCTTTAACTCCATTCTCACAAAATCCATCACTAAACTTTACCCAAACATTTATGCATTTATACAAAAACATAGTATGTTTATGAACTTTAATGCACATTTGTTTCTGCACATCATTTAGTATCCAACAACATTCTCATTTCATCATAAGTTTATAATTTTATTAACTCTATACAATGACTTCACTTACATCTTCATTTAAGTCCATTTCTACCAACATGCAATAGATTCACATATGTACAGTGCATGGTAAACCTTCTGCGTATTTTATCAGTCCAAAACAGAGCATATTTAATACATCAATTTTTATGGTTTTCTGCATCATCATCATAGTCAAAGACCATTCCCATACAGAACCCAACTTATTCATTAGCAAAATTCATCCACTATTCGTATAACTCATCACTATCACCGAATTACTCCTTACACAATTCATGCATTTATTCACTGCTAAACCGTAAAACACATCAAATCCACAGAACTTAAAACCTTAAAACTTCACTTACTTAATTTAACAAGCTTTTGGCTATGTTGGTAGATCATATGTATAGGATAAATAGCAATCAACTCTCTATCAACAAATTGATAGCCTTACTTTAGTTTCAAAATCAATAACCAGTGTTTTCAAATTATTTTTTTCCAACAAAACCTTCAGTATGAAGGAACAACAACGGAGGAATCGAGGTCCTCCTCTACGTGGCTATTGCATGTTTAACACGTATCACTATATATTGCTGCCACTTGTCACAAAATAATTTAGCCATTTGTCACATATATATAATCGCCACGTGTCACTATATATTTGGTCCAAAATATCCCAAATTTTTTAAAAATTTCTAAAATTCACCAAAAATTCCGAAATAATAATAACACTCTCCAAATAAATTTTCAGCTCAAAATAATTCACCAAAAATTTCAAAATACCCAAAATGTACAAAAATTGTCAAATCATATTTAATACACTCCAATTAAATCCACAATTTTCATTTATAAACCAATTTACCCGAAAATGCCGATGAATGCATGTACAATCATATGAATGTGCAAAATAAATGTGTATGTCACCATTAATTATGCACGATGTGCATTTTCCTAATTTCTCAGAATTCACAATTATAGCCCTAACATGGGTAACGGGATGTTACATGATACCACATATCTCCTTTTGAATACTCGTCATCTTTAAGGCCGAAAAATATTTCTCTAAAAATAGTCTCTTCATCTCCAACCAAGTAATTATGCTTCCCACTGGTAAATCAAACAACCAATCTTTCGTTGTATCTTTGAGTGAGAACAAGAAGGCCCTCAACATGATTTGCTCGTCGGTCACCCTAGGAGACTTCATGCTTAGACAAACCATATCGAGCTCCTTAAGATGCTTATATGCATCCTTACCTGCAAGACCACGAAAGTTAGGCAATAAATGAATTAATCCATATTTTAACTCAAAGGTAACATGTTTAGCAAAATTCGGAAATGTTATGCATAATGGTCTTTGAGTTAAATATGGTGCAGCCAACTCCCTCAACATTCTTATATTCGCCATCATGTCTTCAGATTCAGATTTCGATTCTTCTGCTAGAGCTGACCTTGCTTCCTTATGTAATCTCCGCAATATTCTCTCGATCTCTGGATCAAGGTGCTAAATTTCTCTATGAGGAGATCTAATCACTACCATACAGTAACACTAACAAACAATACAAAATTAATAGGTAACAAAAAGAACGATTGTAAACAAATATATTCACAAAACACCAACTAAAATCAATTACGAAAATTAAACTACCATACTCCTTAGAAACAACGTCAAAATTTGACAGCGTGTGTCGAGTGTATTGTAAAATTTACATGAATCTACACACTAAAGTATGCAGTTATAGTGAGTCGGGATCAAATCTATAGGGAATGTTTGCTTAATTTTCGTAATAGAATTAATTGATGCAAGGACAACATAAAAGGGGGGTTTTTGGATTTTTAGTAATTTAGAAAATAAAATAAAAGTAGACTATCGAAAATAAATTAAAACAAGCAATCGAAAATTATTAAAGTTTTGAGTATGAGTAAGGTGTGGTTTTAGGGTCAATTTCGGCCTAATCACGATCAAGCGTATTCCATCATCCTAACATCTTTACATCTCTCTTCAGACTATTGACTTGAGACTAATAGAACACTCTACTATTATGGTTTTCCCTTAGGTTATATTTAACTAAGATACGATTGTTAATTAAACCTAACCACTGAATAACCTAGGATTGATCTTTAGATTTAATTTAGCAGCAGCATTACAAAGTGGAAAACGATCAATATAGGCAGTGATCTCACATGTTCGAGTTATCTAAACTAGGTTATGTTGTTCGTAACGATACGAGATCATTAAATGCTACTAACAAACATCAAATGTAACAATTAAGAATTACATTCAATATTATAGCAATAGCTTTGAAATAGAACAATCAAAATAATGTATTAAGATCATCCATCCAAAACCCAATCTAATCAACATAAATAACATAACAATCTGAAAAGAAAGTACAACGGTAATAGGATAAATAGATTAACCATGACTTGGCTCAGAAAGTTAGCCTTCTATCTCCATCTTTAAGCTCTAAGAATCAGCCTTTGTAGCCTTAATTGATGTTGAAAAATGAAGAGAGAATGAAGGAGAATAGTTGTTGTCCTAGTTATAGCTGTCTCGGTTATTCTCCTTGAAATTCCAAGTGAAAATGTTAAAGAAGATGTTGTCCACACTGTTGTCCACTCTGCTCTCTTTTGTTCCATCCAGCTTTCGTGCATGCATATTGGATAGCTGAAGAAGACCAAATGAAGAAGCTCTTGCCTCAGCTCACCTTCGGTTCTCACCTTGGCACGTTCTACTCACCTTATAATTTCTTTCAACAGCTACATTAAATCTAAAATGAGGCAGTCTCCCCTCACATTTTCTGTCTAACCCCTCCTTTTATTATTTGTGGAGTGTATGGTCTCAGTCGGGATTGAGAATCTAAGGATAGGGATAACGCTGAATGAAGATGATGATCAACTAAGGCCCTATTCGAAACTACCTCGCGTGGAAGTGGTGCTAACTGTAATACCTGAAGATCACAATTTTGTCACGTAAGGAGAAGGAGGAGTCAAGCCAGCAACCCTAAACAAAGGCACTTCTTGGGAGGCAACCTAAGGGAAGTAAATTTCTTTTCCTTTACACTTCCTCATTACTGTTTATATACATATGTGTTTTTGAATTTATTTGTTTTACTTGTTTTTAAGTTTTCAATCAAAATGAGAGAAAGAATAAAACAAATGAAATAAACATTTTCTCATTTTCTATTGCTTCTGGGATTATATAGTCATGATTAGAGTGTGAATTGACTAGAGAATTTCATAGCAACTTTAGCATATATTTTTACTCTTGTGATTGGTCGATGTGCATTATCTTTAGAAGAGTAGTGACTAATGGTAGATAAAGCTAGTGAGATTTTGAGCCTTATTAGACTGATGACTTCATTTTAGTCTTATTGTCTTTTGATAGTGTGTGACCTTCATGACATGTACACCGTGATTTTGCTTTGAATTTCTATTCGAGACCATATTTTTATCGCATGCATTAACATGGAAATGATTAGGTATACTTTGTTTCATAAGTTACATTAGCCAAATAACCTACATTATTGACACGATTTTTCCTTTTTTAACCCCTTTGAGTTTTATGCCTTTCTTTTGTATCAACCATATTACATGCTTTATACTTAATCAAATGTCCTACCCAAGCCATAAAACTAATAGAACATTTGTGATTGATGAGTTTGTAGATGTACAAAAGTGTAAGTGTGTACATATATGTGGGTTGGTTAATGTTGGGATGTTTTGTTATGTCTTATCATTGAAATTCTCATATTGATGTAGTTTATTTTTATAGCGTCCCCTTACCGCAGGGTACGCACCGGAACACCCGGAGGTCATTTCGGTACATATCCTACGATAAGGGCGAGCTACGTTCGATCACTACATTCACTTTATATGGCAGCATATCATTATTCACTTATAAAGCATCTTTAAAAAAACCACAATATTTTTAAAACCAAATTTTCCTCATTTCATTTCTCAAAACCAAAAGTCTACATTGTGTCTTTCAACCTTTACTACATGTACATTAACAAAACCTAGTACATAAGTACTACATGAAAGAGGAAGATATATCAAGTCTATCTAAGCCATCCAAAAATCCCAGCTAATCGACCTTTGAGCCATGACTTCTCTTGCCAAATTACAATCTACACTGCAGTAGAGCCTCTCAATAGCTAGAGTCGTCTCTCGGTCCTGAAAAGACAATGTTGCAATTTTGGTGAGTTTTACGAACTCAATGAGGTAACCATCATCGATGATTCACTCAATTCATGCAACACATCAATTCATATAACAATTATTTTTCCCACAGGTAATGGGATGTTACAACTCTCCCCTCCTTAAAGAAATTTCATTCTTGAAATTCTTACCTGTTTGCTCGAACAGGTGGGGATATTGTTTCCTCATATGCTCCTCTGTCTCCCATGTTGCTTCCTCAGTTGAGTGGTTCCTCCAAAGGACTTTCACCAATGAAATGACTCTGTTCCTCAACTGCTTGATCAACGATCCCACAATCTTGATCGGCTCCTCAACATAGCTTAAGTTACTAGCAACCTCAATCTCCTGAGCCGGTATCACATGCGTCGGATCTGATCGATATCCCACGTTCTTCATCTTCTAAAGGTGGTAGGGTTGGGTTCTTTAATGAAAAAGTGAAGAAGAAGAAGAAGATAGCAAAATGATGGTGGTAAATGGAGGCAAGAACAAGCTCCAATGTTGGTGAGGTGAGAAGTGATTGGAGAAAAATGAAAATGGAGGAGAAGAAGAGAGCAAACCACGAAGAAGGAGAGGAAAACAAGGATAAAACACTTATTTGATCTTCTAATTTAAAAGCATCGTGGAAGAACAATAAGGGAGGGTCTTTTTAATTAAAAGAACCTTTGACTTTAAGACATAGCGTCACTTGCCACATGTCCAATTCTTATGGCTTTAAATTGGTTCCTTTCATTAACTAGTCCAATCAATTTCAATTTCTACTCCAATTGTCCCCCAATTTTCAATGACACTTGTCAATAATTCCTGAAGTCATTTATTAAAATTTTCATTACCATTGGATAGTAATTTCTACTACCATTGAACAATTTTTTTGCTACTTGGCATTTTTTCTAGTCCAAAAATTACCCCGAATTTTTAGAAAATTTCCTAATGATACATTATGCATGAGCATGTAAATGCATTTCTAAGCTCTCATTGATCACTCATATTTACAATTCTAACCTTCCCATAGGTAATGGGATGTTACAATTTTAATTTTTGTAAGGAAACAAAAGAAAGAAAAGAGAAAAGCAAAAAAAAAGAGAAAAGAAAAGAAAATGAAAAAGAATGAAAGAAGAAAAGGAAAAAAAAATGAAAAAAATTTGTTTAAAATAAATGTATCAAGGAGGAATTGCATTTGTGTTGAAAAGTTGTTTATGGTTAATGAATCTTCCTAGAGTTGTAATGAATGTGTTATTTGAGTATGTTGAATATGAGATAGATGTTGGCTTAGAAGGTTCACTCTTGTGATTTCAATGTATTGTTGGCATAAATTGTATAAGCGATTCCTTCAAATTGATATATGCTACATATGGTTTGTGTATAAGAGCTGAATGAGGTTGTGAAATTAAATGTTGCATTCGTCATAGCTGACGGTACCTAGTTTTTGAAGAGTGTTGCTTTGTTTCACTAGCTTTGATGACTTTCATGCATCTCACTTTACCTTTACCCACATTGCAACCATAAAAAGTCCTTTGATTCATGATTTTGCATGTGAACATTAGTGGTGGAGAAATGAAATGATATGCAAAGTTATGGATTGTCATGATCATAAATGGTGTTGAGTGTACCCATGGATATATTTTAGTTAAACACATTTTCCGAGTCTACCATTAGATTGCTTAGTTTTTGAAGATGATGAATGTTGATTGATCATGAGTAAAAGCTTGGAATGTTGACATCTTGCTATGATTTTTGAAAGTCACTCATCATTGCTTGTGATTATATTGTCTTAGAAAAATATAGGAATTGAGTAAATGTTTCAGGTCTTTGAGCTTAATTTGGATGTTTTGTCCGAGGACGGCCAAAAGCTAAGTGTGGGAAAAATTGATATGCGTTTGATTGTTGATACATTTAATCATTTACACTTAGCGATTAATGATATGAAAATGCTTAAGATACTCACTTTAATTCATATATGATTTTAGGCACAATTTGTAAGCAAATAAATTAAAGTGAGTCGAAAGTACTGCATTTGGGTTATTTTCTGAAGATCAATACTCACTTGTCTTTATGGAGCGAGAAGACAAGAAAAATGAAAGGACAAAGAAGATAAATTAAAGATTACATCTCACACCCATGCAACTACATGAATATTATGGTTCAATAATAAAACAATTGCTGAAGAAAAACGTAGCATGGTTTTGCATGAAACGTTGGACTTAAAAAGTTGAAGTAACACTGCAGCAAATGGTGAGCGGATCAACCAAAATGCAAATGGCCAAGAGTAAAACGCTACAGCAGGTGGATAGCCAACAACACAAAACGACAGCAGATGAATGAGCAAAACGACAGCGCTAGGAGAACGTTGGACAAAGCAAGGAGCAACAAATAACAAGCAGAAACGACAACACATGCAAAAGGTGGGGAGAGACCAAAACACGCCAGTAGAGTAGGAAACAAGGAACAAAACGACAACACATGGACAAGTTGGCCAAGAAAAACGACAGCGTAAAGAAGCAGCAGAAGGGGACTTTTTGCGTGAACAGCAACGTGGCCATCCATATTAAATCTTCACATTAGAGCTGAGAGAAAGGGAGAAGAGCTGCGGCTAGGGGTGAGAGAAGAGAAGTGAGTGAATAGTAGGGTGGATCAAAAACCCCCAAGTTTATTTGTCACATCGATGAATAGGAATAAGAAGCTTGGGTAGTGAAGGAGAAACAAAGGGAGCTTCAGTAGGGTTACAATATGGGGTGAATCATTTTCTAGGGAGAGATTCATGAAGGGCTAGACGTTTCGATGTCGGTTCTGACGCTAATGACTCGGGTTAAATATTTTTTATTATTTTGTTGTTTCTTTCTCTAATTAGAAATTGATTGTGTTATCCTATGTTAATTGATTTAGGTATTGTGTATGGATAATCGGAATTTTTTTATTGTTCGATTATTTGTATGTGAACCCATTGGGTATTGTAAAAAGATGATTTTAATGCGTTTATTAAATCGTTTAATTGCAAATCTATTGCTAGAATTTCGATATAATCTGTAATTGTTATCTTGAAATTTATGTGTAGCGACTAATGATTTGTAATCATTAAGGATAACATGACGTAGGTTAAATAACGCATTGTATGTGGTTATTGCCTTGATTAATCGGTTTTCCTAATTCGTAATGCTACTACCTAATTAACGATCGTATCTTGATTAAACAAAAGCTAAGGAAAAACTCGGGTTAATTATTAACCCACGATTAATAGTTGCTAGGAGAGGTTAGAGAACAACAAATCAATGAAATATGCTTAATTAGGGTGTAGGCCGAGATTGAACCAAAGAACGAGATTCCTACCGAATTCTCCACTTTTATCATTTTTCACTTGTTTTTCTAATTTGTTTTTATTAATCGAGTCTCGTTTCATTTTCTTGTTTAAAAATTACAAAATCCCCTCAAAACCTAAACATCGATTAATTTCATTTCAATAATTTTACACACACTCTCTGTAGAAACAACCTAGACTCACCACTTCTATAATAATAGTATAGTTATTTTATTTTGACTAGCGTTACGACGTGTGGTCATCTTGATTCTCTTTCAATACAATCATTCTCTTAACTCTTTTTTTTTATTAAAAAAGAGCAACTTATATGGGACAAATCCTCTGTTCTCATTGTGATGTTTCAACTATGTTTGATGAAATCTAAAACATATTGGTTCAGCCAGATTCTGACCGGACTGTACGTTGCCGTTTGAATCCATGAGTTGACTGTTCTTCGTCGTGACACTA
>JAOSBM010000205.1:14222068-14232464 GCA_027568955.1 Erythroxylum tenue
ATTTATCTGATTCTAATTATGAATTAGAATTATAATTTATAATCATTACCAACATATTAAGAACCTAATGGGTCACATATAAAAGGTCTATAAAGGAGAAAATGAAATTAGAATTAAGTTGGACTTAATTGAGAAGTTTTAGAAACTTTAAGAGTCAATATGTGATATTTGATCTTATAAGGATTTATTAATAATTATAATTAAAGTTTGACTTTAGTTGTAATTTTTATAAAATCCAAGGATATGAAAAATAAGATTTTTCATATAAAAAAGGAAAAATTAGAAAAAAAATGAGGCTAGCATTTCTTACAATTTTTCCTCTCAAATTCGATTTGAGTTTTTCTCTGAATAGATCTGTGGATGTCGTTAAAGGCCGGACGATTGAACGGCTCGTGAAATTGACAGTTTCGGAGAAGCAAGAAATTGTATCGGGAAATCAGAACAGGTTCATATAGCTTTGTCTATTTCTTATTTTATGTTTCTAATTTAATTCTGTTAAAGTTGATTCTATGGAAAAAATTTTATATTATTTACGTTGCGCTTAGATTTGATCTTGTGTTAATTTCTAACAGGGTTATATTTGTCTAGACATTGTTAAGATTGAACAATATTTAGTATTTTAAGAATTACTTTTGATAGAAACATTAAGTTGTGATGAATACATGCATTTCATAAGAAGACATTTATAGTTGATATCAACTTTAAATAAGAGAATTTGGTGAAAGAAAAATGTAGGAGTTTCATTGTATTATCACTACCAACCATTGTTCGATATTTTAGATTTAATTTTTTTATAAAGAATCTACTTGGTATTCAAGTGGATATGAAAGTATAAGAAAATGATCCATAATTTATAAAAAGAAATTTAACGCTATTTGGGTTCATTGGTCAGCTAATGTACCCTACCAATTGAGTCGTCTAGGTTTAAATATGGTTTGAGTAGAGTTTGTAGGGACATTGGTCGACCAAATATTGGTTCTGTTCAAGGCGTGACAATAGTATTTAACTGGTTTGGAATGACTATTGTACGGCCTCGTCCCCTTTTACTTATATTTTACTGTATTGTAAAATATTATTAAATAGAAATTGGTTCCATAGTTTTAAGGTCATTCATTGCGAGCAGAACTAGAATGTTGCAAGTTTAGGTATCCTGAATTTACAACAGTGATTTGGTAAAATTATTATGTCAGAAAGGCGCCCCTGTTCTATAGATTCTTTGTATAGATCTATAAATACGAACCTTTCTTCCATGAAAAAAAAAAGGTTAAAGTATGTTGTGTCTATGTATAATTTTCTTTTAGACCCTAAAAGGATCAGCTATCAGGCCTAGAACTAGCACCTAATGATTCACCTTGACAAACTTGAAGAAACTCCATTTAAGGAACCCTTTACGTAGTGTCCATAAGTGCTCTGATATCTTCTGTAGTGTGATGGCAGGAACAAAGGAAGACAACGATGACGATGGAGATGGCGCAAAATAATCAGCATGTAAGATTGGAAACTTATCAAAACCATCAATTTCGCCATTTTCTTGATGAATACCAATCTTCCCAGTGCTGATTACTCGATCTTTTGCCTTTTCGTTCTTGACAGAGCCAGCACTATTGGTCTTTATGTCCTTCAGCTTCTTGCCAACTTGAATATTGTTCTTCACTTTCTTGATGCTCTTAAAGAAACTGGCCATGGCATTAACCTTTGTCCTTGACATGCTCAAGTTTTGGATAGCCGGTGGCACCCTGAAACGTATGTTCTTAATTGCTTTCATCTGTTTGAACTTCTTTAACGTGAAATCCTTCACACCTAATTGAGGGATACAAGGCGTTGGCTTTATGAAGCTATGAATACCATGTGAAAAGCTAGAAGCTGGTGCAGTCGTCTCAGAGTCTCCAGGACACATTTCCGATATGAAATGGAAACTTCCAGGGCTCTGATATAAAGAATGGCGACTAGAGTGACCGTCTGAGGAACTCCTTGAGACGATTTTCCTGTAAAAAGCAGGATCTATTTGGTACAGAGAAATCCCTTGCTCGTCCTTTACAGCCTCCGACCAGGAATTCCTCGTTTTGACATGAAGATTATGATGATAAGAAGCCATTTTAGGCTTGTAACTGGAGGCTAATAACAGTACAGATTGTTATTGTTGATTGCACGCTCTTAAGCAATGTTACGATGATTTGATATACCGATGCTATCGACCTTTATTAGGAAGGTAATCAGGGCATTCAATAGTTGGATATATGAGTATGTCCTGTTCAATTACGTAATCTTTTTTTAAAAAAATCTAATCTTGGTTTTCTAATTTGACTATCTTATCTTTTCCTTGACCGTATGTACAAGCAGAATGATTCCTGATGGAAACTGGGATATATAACGTTCTTCCTTTTTGGATGGTAAGAATATAATTCTCAATTGCCATTATATGATAATTATGAATAATTACGTAGATAGTAACATAGTGCACTGACGGGAATTGTTTCTTCATGAATGGTTAGCTTTCAAAATGAGAAGTTTTGAAACCATTATAAAAAGATAAAAGTAAATGACAAATCTTTTTTCGCTTTTATTGTCTTAGTATAAACATGCAAAAAGAATAAATTTAACTCTGTGCATTTTTATCAAGATACAAGTTATATTTTAATGTTTTAGAGCATTTCAAATGAACTTTAATATTTTCAAATTTTTTTAAATAAATCTTTAATGAACGAAATTAAGTCTTTCTTTATTGTACTAATGTTGTATAAGGCTAAATTTTTTTATTTAAAAAGTGGATTTCATCGTCCCATGTGATACATACGTAATGCGGTGGGACTCAATTTTTAAAATTAATTTAAATTTTATTAATTTTAAAAACCAAATTAATTCTAGTTAACCCAATTGAATCTCAGTAAACCTTAATTTAATCTAATTCCTTTCAATCTATGAAATTTTGTTAGTTCCTAATAGCACTCAAGAGAGGGTGAATTAGGTATTTAGAAAGTTCAACAACTTTTCTAACCAATGTACTCAATTAACAATAATTAATGTAAATAAAGATGAAAAAATTGCTTAATGTAAATTAATTAAACAATTGAACAATAATTTAAAAATGATAGGGAAAAGAGAATATAAGTTGATTTATAATAATTTAGTAAACAACTCTTGCTTACGTACACTCTTAAGATACTTTTTGAAAATTCATTATAATTCTTCTTTCAAGACAAAGAAAAACGTTTATACAATCTTTTTTTAGTAAAGAGGAACCCTTTCTTACTATCTTCTTCTAAGGTGAAGAAAAACCTCAATTTCACTTAAATCACCCCCAAAAAAATAATATACTTCCCAAACCAAATATTACAACTCAAAGTTCCTCACTTTATTATTTGATAACTTTAAAATATCTCATTCACACAAATATAACACAATGATGCTCAAATGATGGAAAAACTCTTTGAAATTTGTGTATTCAATACCCAAAACCTTCTTGATATTAAAACCAACGAGAAAACACCTATTTATAGTGTTTTGAGACCCTAACTAGCCATTAAAGCCAAGAACTAGTCATTACAATGGCTGATGCAATGATCGACTAGTATATATGTATCAAAAGCTCCAGATTCACTAGTCGTTAGAATACTTATTGACCAGTGGGCATATCAGTCGACAAGTAGAATAACCAATGTTATAGCAAACTCATGGTAGATAAAATTTAACAACTTATAACCAACATTACACAAACTCATGGCAGATAAAATTTAACAACTTTAACTTATATTAGTCGACCACTAACCCACATAAGTAAGCTAATCACCCAAAGAATATGATTTTAATACCTTCAAATGCTTAAACTTAATTTGATTAATGCAATTATGATTTAAACTTTCCAAAAATATTCCCTAAATTTGATTTTTAAAAGATCAAGTAGTTTTTAATTAAAATCAAAAGTTTCAATGCCTCTTGATGAATGTAAAAACTTATATAATGAAGTGAAATAAAATATATGTGCATGGTGAGCCTTTTAGATCATATAATTAACAAAGTGAGATTAATATTACAAACTAAATAATAACCTTGATAAGATTTTATCTTCTTTTATTCTTGGTTTGATCTTTATTTTGCCGATTATAAACTTCAACCTCTGTATGAACTTCATAAGCTATCTTCTTGATTTTATGATTTAATTTTGTTCTTATATTACTTTGATTAAAATAATAAACTCGTTATTAGTAATTATGTATTGTAATCATCAAAACACCAATTAGAATCTCCTTTGGTTTAATAATCTCCTCTTTTTAATGATGACAAAATATTTGTGATATTAGAAGACAATAATAAAATTAAGCACACAAATAAATATCAAGATAGTGATTAGCTCCTCCTTAATTCATGTATAAAATATAATTCAATATGAAGAGTATAATTCAATATCAATAACAAAAGAGATAATCAAAATAAAAAAATATCCATATATAAAGATAACATGAATTTACTCAAGCATAATACAAAAAGTGCAAGAAATACAATGATGATAAACCAACCACTCTCCCTGAATTTTAAGAAATACAAAATCAACGAAATAATTGATACATGAACATAAATTTACTCAAACATATCACATAAAGTGTAAGAAATACCAAAATGACAAAACAATCGCTCCTTATGAATTTCATCACTGCCTTTGAGTGTTATCTCTTCTTTCAAATGCTCACTTTCAGATTCACTTGTACCATCCCATGTTGGTGCTTTAAGTAGTTTCTTCTTGTCCTTCCTCTCTTTCTTATAATTTCTCTTATGCTTCTCATTATATATGAGTCAAGGACATTATGACTTTATATGATCAGGTTTTCTATATACAAAGCAAGTAATGTTACTGGATTTATGTTTTAAGTCACGTTTACCTTCTTAAAATCATTTCTTTTAGGTAATTTATTCTTCAAGAACCTCTTGAATTCTAATGAGTAAGCCAATTTCTTCTTCTTCTCTTTCACTAGTTGACATCTCTTCCTCTTTGCTTGATTCTTCCTTTGAGGCTTTAAATGCCAATTTTTTGCTTTGGAAGTGTTATTTCTTCTTTAGTCTCTTAGAGCCTCATTTTGTATATAAGAATAGATCTAATAAGCCCGTCAAATGATAGTTTTGGTAGACCATTGGCTTCTTATATGACCATCTCTTTTAAGTAACCTGCTCAGCAATATATGAAGAAGCATACATCTAACGAAGGGAAAGACACATTTTATACAAACCATGTGGCAAAAAGGCAATAACAATATGTTTTACTTTGGAAAACAGTCGTACAACTGAACTATCAATAACAAAACAATAACCTTCTTTGTCCAAAGTAGATACAGAGATCAAATTTGTCTAAAAGATGATATATAAAATGTGTCATACGATACAAGGATGAACCCTGTATCAAGATTTTAAAAAAATATTTCCAATAGAGATTATATTAACTTCTTCATTATTATACCATTAGTTTTTCCTCCTCTCTATTTGACTTTCTCTTATGTATGAACCCTTGCATTGTACAGGCAATATGATTAGAGACTTTAATATCTAACCACCAAGAACTTGATGTGACTATAGCAAGATTAGACTCATGGATCATATAAGCCAAAGAGTTACCTAATAGTCCCTGCTTTTCTTTCCAGGTTTTATATTTATGGCAATCTAACTTCTTATGCTCCTTCTTCTTCCACGAGAAACACCTCATATTCTTTACATCCACAGGACCTCTAGCAATACTAGATTGAGATAGGTACCATACTATCTAGCAATACAAGATATCTTTTAATGTTGAGATATATCTCAAGCAGTACAATTCCTTGCTATGGTTATTTCTATAAATCTACTGAGTAGATGGTCTATAATTGATCTCTTTATAGTCAAATAGCACATTCTGTTTGACTTTTCCTGGGTTGCATATATTGCCTTCTCATCCTCCAAGCTGAGAGATGTAGGTGCAGATGGCCTATCGTTGACCATGGCTAGGTTAATATCTACTATCTCTAAAGCAAATTCTACATCTTGCTTCTATTTCTTGAAGTTGAAACTAGTTAGGGTGTCAATGGTGATACTGTTTCTATTCATAGAAAAGGTGACTGAAATTTTAAAAATGTAATGATCAGCACAAATGTAGGATGACAACGATACTCAAAGCCACAAAATAGTATCTACATCGAGAACCTTATTACACACATCATGAAGTACCTATAGACTGAATACATAATACATGCAGATAAGATCTCCACATAAAAACGATTAGAGTACATACCATTAACTCTTATGACTTTACCACCTATGGGTGAATAGATCACTTAAGTGATAGCTTTCCTCCATGTTATGTCTTTATGCACATCTCAAAATCTCAAATAAGGCCAACAATTGTGAGTAGAATAACCAAACACAAGACTAGAGACATCCTCAAATGTGCAAGCAGAACAATTCAAATACTAACTTAAAAGGTCATTTTGGTGACTACATTCTTATTAGTACCTAAATAGATCCACAAACACAAGGAATATACTTGTACGTTATCTTCACATTCAGTATGAGCATATAATATATGACAATATACTATCAATAAATGCAATACCCTTATGCACATACTCATTATCATAAACTAGTGCTGAAAACATTATCAATTAACTATATTCGAGAATTCATCTTAAGTAAGATTTCAATCAAAGTGATAATCATGCAATGACAAACAACAAACATACTATATGAAATACGAAAATCGTATTTATCTCTTTTATTTCAAGTTTAAAGTATGAAATTTCACTCAAAATTGGCTTTAATAACTTTAATCGATTTTTCTAAAGTTAAACCTTATTTATTACTAATATAATAAATAAAAAACACTATAAATCTATAGGACCTTAAAACTGACCTACAATAACTTAAGGGACCACTTTGTGAATTCTAAAAATTTTGGGTTTTGTTGGTCATGTAGCATGCTAACATCAGCACTGTGTAGCTGGAGGGTACGTGAGACACGACTCTAGATGCTTCAGGCGCGTTTGTTGCATGTGCCACGTGTGCATAGATGCACTTTAAAGTGCATGTGACACGCAGACCCTACATGGAGACGTGTGTATTACACGAGCCAGACATGCGTCTGCATTTGTACGTTAGCCAGAAGTCCACTGCCTCTCTCACGCCGACGTTCTCCGACCTTCTACTATTAATTTCTCTCTCTTGCCATTGAAAAAAGGCAATTTTTAGCAAATTTCAAACATATTTTTTCTCGTGAAGCCTATTTTTAAGTCATGTTTCAATGCAAAGCTCATTCAACATCAATTCAAACAACAATATGCAACTTATATAAGCAAAGACGAAATGATTTTTCCAATTTCCTTATGGAGAAATTTGAAAATCTTCGTTTAAATTCACACAATCATATAACTACTCTGATACTACGTGTAATGCATAAGACGAGGCTTAGTTACACATCGAGGATCAAACGTGAATCTTAATAAATGGAGAAAAGCACAAAAAATACCTATTTTGCTTTCCATCTCTTAGAACGAGCTTTTCCACATCGAAACCTTCGAAATTGCTTGATGATCTTTTCAAAAATTGTTTTACCAAAAATCATTAACGTCTTTCTGCGTCCTTTTTAACACATGAACCTCTTAATGAGTCAAAGAATCTAAATGTTCACGAATTTTTTTTAGCAAACAACAAGAGACTTTTGCAACTATATATAGTAACCGTATTGACCTCCTTATCATAGGCCCACACTGATTAGGGTCTATTTTCTTCGTTGGACTTCAGCCCATTAAGTCAGATCCTTTATTGAGCTTCTTTGTTATTTTTAACCAGATCAAATCTAATTTGTTTAATCATAAGATTGTTAAAATCGTAATTAATTATTGTCCAAATTTAGAAAATCACTTAAAATAATCTAAATAAAAGCATCATAATCAAAATCAAATATTACGAGACTGAGTTGCAGAAATTATACAGAGCAACAAAAGCAAAAAAGATTAGGAAATCTCGATTGCAAGTTGAAGTATATATATTCGTACATCATGCATACACTGTTTGTCATTTATATAGTGATGAAGATCGAAGAACACAGTAATGAGGAAAAGGGTTACATGATTGCATCAGTTTCGCCTTCTGAGAGAAATAAGAACTGAAGTAACACTCCAAGGTCCACAACCATAAAGCCCTTGTCTAGTCTCCCTTGCAGGACTCTCCAATCTTGAGGACCGAATGGAATGACCATTGGAGTTGGAGAACGACAAGGACGACGAACTTGAAGAGATTGACTTACGCGGCGACGTCATAAAGTCACCATCGGAGCTGTAAAACTCTAACCTATCGAACTTATCTGGACTGCTTGTCCCATCTGTGATGACATTACTCCGTCGAGACATACTCTTTGACTGCCTGCTTAAGTGCAGTTTCTTTATATGTTTCCAGATCTTTAACCTAAATCGCATGGAAGGCTTAGGTTCTTCAATGAGAATGCATGGTCTTGGCAGCCCTAAGCTAAGGACTGCCGGCGGTGGGCTAAGCGGCGGAATAACGTCTTCTTTCTGCGGATCTTTGGGTGTCCCCGGTTGCATTTCCCATTTAAACGGAACCCCTTCACTGCTTCGGTAGTAAAATACGCGCGAAGAGCAACCCACCGAGGAGTTCCTTGAAATAACTCGTTTCATGTAATCATCCTCTTGAATAACGGAAACGTGCTTTTGTGTCGTCATTCTTGCATGCTCGACGTCCATACTCGATCGGTACAGAGAAGCTTATGGGTTTGATGATTGTGTAGGACTTGGTGTAAAATGGGAATGGGTTTGTGAATGTTGATAGATATATAAAGAGGTGTTAATTTATCCGGTTTCATGGGCGAATGATATGGAGTCTTGGGGGTGCAGAGACTGTTTGAATTGACGATTAACAAAACTAATTATCAGTTGACTCTGTGTCTTCTCTTCCTGTTACTTGGTTTCTGGGTGACTGGGGTTCCTTTTGTCATAGGCACGCGACTGTTAGATTACAAGAGGATACATAGCATTCTTCTTTCTCAAGGTTACGTTACGCTAATGGTTATGTAGGCTTGCATGTGCAATTACCAAATTCTTTTATATATTGGGTCTTACCTTAGAATTGATTCAATTCAATATTAATCCCCGTATACGTTGGTGAACCACATGTCTAGTTGACTTTGGATGCTTTTCTTCGACCAAGCCCCTACTCTTTAGAAACTTATGAATTTTGAGACTTTTAAGGCTGAGACCAATTGCTTTATCAGTTTATTTATTGTATGTATGTAGGATGATGATTTAAATCAGACAGAGACTCAGGGTTCATGCACTATTCCACTGAAACGAATGGAAATAATATAGAAAAAGATTAGAAATGAAATATATACACGTCAATCTTGGACGTGCTCGCATGAAGGTTTGACATTTGGAAGATTAAACAATATGATTAGACAGAAAGGTTTATAGTCTAACTAGTACCTTTATATGTCACGTCTCTTTGCAAAGTAGAGGTGATATAGTCGCTCCGAGTCCGAACCCACCGGATAACGTACCTGCAAGCCCATCGTTTTACCAATTACAGTCGTCAGGGGAAGGCTTTGAAGCGTGAATGGAAAATATAGCGTTTTTTCATATGTTAAAAAATTTACATCTCTTCATATATATATATATACAATCCCTGACTAGGAAGATATATACAAAAAAAAAGAGGAAGATATATACAAAAGGAAGTAATATATATTCTGATATCTCCTAATAAATAGGTCTTGATTTCGATTCTTCTCCTGATTCTTCTCCAACTTCGTTGACTGATTTACTCAACACTCCTTCTAAGTTGGAGAGTAAATGTCTTCCATTTAAATTTCCTTGATAAATTTGTGATATAATGGACTTGCCACTGCCTTTGTGAGAATATCGGCGAGATGTTCACCTGAACGGATATGAGGAACTGCAATGATGCCATTTTCAATTTTTTCTTTAATGAAATGTCTACCGATCTCCACATGCTTGGCTCTACCGTGTTGAACTGGATTGTGAGCTATGTCACAAGCTACTTTATTGTCACAATACAATTTCATAGGTTGATTAAACTTAATTCCTATTTCTCCCAAGAGATTTTTAATCCACAACAATTCACAAACTCCTACCACCATGCCACGATATTCAGATTTGGCAATAGATCTAGCTACTACTCCTTATTTTTTACTTCTCCAAGTCATCAAATTCCCCCCAACAAAGGTTAGATATCCAGTTGTTGATCTTCTATCATCGACCGACCCTGCCCAATCAGCATCAGTAAAACATTCAACCTCAAGATTGCTACCTTTTGAAAAAAATATTCCCTTCCCAAGAGAATTTTTTAAATACCTTAAAATTCTCATTACTGCCTCTAAATGACTTTCACAAGGTGAGTGCATATATTG
>JAOSBM010000205.1:14278304-14291834 GCA_027568955.1 Erythroxylum tenue
TAGGAAAATTTTAGGTTAAATTTTTTAAAAAATTGCTATTAGGTCCTTACAATTTTTCAATTTCACGGTACCGGACCGGTACGGTCCGGTACTGCCGGTACCGGCCGGTACCGACCGGTATTTTTGGCCGGTACCGATGGTGGCCGTTCCGTTCCGTTTTCCGGCCGGTACGGTACGTTCCGGCCGGTACCAACCGGAACGGAACGGTATTCATATCCCTGGTTTGAACCCATTGGGTATTATGAAAAGATGATTTTAATGTGTTCATTGAATCGTTTATTTACAAACCCATTGCTAAAATTTTGACATAATTCGTAATTATTATGTTGAAATTCATGTGTAGCGACTAATGATTCGTAATTATTAGGGATAAAATAACCTACGTTAAATGACGCAACATATGTAATCGTTATGATCGATAATAGCTCTATCGCCATGACACTTTCTCCAAAACCCCAGAAAGAAAGCACACAGAAGCGAAGAGATTAGAGCGCGAAATTCATATCAAAACTAGTAAAAAAAAACAAAGAAGGAAACAATCATAAAATCTAACCATGGCTTGAGTTCGACGGGAGAGAGAAAGAGATCAGAGGATGATGAAAGAAGTTGGTAGTTAAGAGGAGAAAACATTGTTGGGGCTTTGGTTACAGTGCTGCTTCGGCAATGAACAGATCCCAATGAGGCCAAACTGATTTCGACGATTCCCAACTGGTTACAAAGGGTAGAGAGAAAACGCGAGACCCTTCTAGAGAAAACGAGAGAGAGGAGCGGAGAGGTCTAGGCAAACTTGACATTTTGGGTTTGGGATTACCCTAAATGCTGGTGTGGAGCGGCTTATTGATTTTGGCTAGTTGGGTTGGCTGATTCAACCCAACCAGCCAATTAACCAAACACATTTATCAACTGTTTGACTTAGTCAAACAACTTATTTTGGCTAGCTGATCAGCTGTTGTCCAAACACACCCTAAATGTTCTCTGGCTATTCCATTTTTTACTATCAATAATTCACATTTATTAATCATTTTTATTCTTATTTACTGAAATTGTCTATTAGGTAATATTTTACCTCAAAATTAGGCTTTATTTTAAAGCATTTGCAATGCTTATAATTTTAAGTGATTAATATTAATGCATTAGATAATTTAATTTAACAGTTTTAGAGTTTAATATTTCAGTAACTGAAGGCAAAAACACCATTAGTGTATGGACTGGTAAATTGTTTTTTGTGTTTAATTTATGTATAAGTTGATGTAATTAGATTTGTGTTGAATTTATGCATAAGTCTGAACGGTGTGCATGAATTTACATTAATGAAAACGAAAAAGTGTATTTTGTGTTGAATTTATGTACATGTTGATGTAATTGTTTTTTGTGTTGAATTTATGTATAAGTTTGAACGGTGTGCATGAATTTACATTAATGAAAACGAGAAAAGTATATTATTTAGACCATTAAACCGCCAGGAACCCATGACTCTGATCGAAAGTGTTGGGGCAGAGAATATGGCTTCACGCTTGCCTGACCATATCTTCCGGTTGTTTTAATATTTTTCTTTAACTTTCTCATTTTCTTAAATCTCTTGTCTCTTCTAGATATATGACGGTCCTGACTTACCGCAACTCCGAGTCTTTTGTTCAGTTTTTATGATATCTTATTATGTCTAATAAATCTCAGTTATTTATTTATGTGGGTTCGCATTTATTTATATAGAGCTCACACAAAACTTGCATAAATAAATAATTAAGGTTCACTGACATAACAAAATATCATAAAATTAGACAAAAAATTTTGTTCCTAGACGCGAATCTATTTATGATTCAATTTAATAACATAACATTTTAAAAATGTTATGTTATTAAATTGAATCCACAAGTATTAAATATTGATCAAATTACTTTAGCGTAAAATTGTTATCTCCTTTATAAACTCTTCTCACTTTTATATCACATACTTCCTTTGTTTCCCTCCACAGCGAACGCAGAAGTTTAACAATGGTGGAAGATAAGAAACACTCCCACGCCAACCCAAAAGGAGACATAGAAGAAATTCACAGCGCCGGGGATCAACATAGTGATGGTAAGTGTGCAGACGATGATGACTCGCTTTCTCTTTCCGACCTAGCCCTCGACAACGTTAAGGACACGACAACCACAACTATGACTCCTCAACGATCATCGTCAGAAACACATGACTTCTTCGAGTTTCTCGGCGACAGCAATTCTCATATGTCGTCAGCCGAAGACATCATTTTCTGCGGTAAGTTAATGCCCTTCAACGCACAATCTCTACAAAACTACGCCTCAATAGCTCACAGCGACTATGGAAAAAAAGAAGCTATCTTTCTTCGTCGCCGATCTGAGTCTTTATCAGGTTTACAGAGTCGTGTGACTCGTTCAGATATTGTCACCACCAATCCATTGTTCATGAGAACTAGTCGATCATTGAATAATCAGATACTAGAGAGGTTGAATAGTTCCAAGGCGTCATCGGAACCCTCCGTGGACCGGAGCATATCAGTGAAGAGTGTTGGAAGTTCCGGTAATGCATTGGTAAGAAAAACGTTGAAGCCCAGATGGTATGTGTTGATGTTTGGGAGCGTTAAGACTCATACAGAGATGGAGCTGAAAGATATTAAAACCCGGCAGCTTAACCGGAATCCTCTGACTCTGTTTCCACCGCCGCAGGAGACTCAGGGTAAGTCGCCGATCATGGGAAATACCGGCAAGAGCTCATGTGGACTACTTAAAGTTTTAAGTTGCAAGGATCACGCCAGTGTGGCTGTAACGTCATCGTTTTGTATACCTCAAGTTTGACAAGAAAAGAAAGTTTCATCTACTTGACGATTTGTCAAGCTCACAAGGGTAGAAGTTTTGATTGGACTATATTGCCCATACTAAATGTTTTTGTGATGGTTTGGGTTTGACATGCTACTTCTATTGAGGATGGAAATGTAATTCTACATATCATGGGAGGACATAAGTATCAACTTTGCACAGAAGGTGATCGAGTAGAGCGAGGGAGCATATAGTCGATAGCGTCGCCCTCAGAAGTAACTGAGAATGGAAGTTTTATGGTATGTTAGTTGGTCACAGAGAATGATCAAAATCAATGACGCTCACGGGAATCTCGACAATGGCATTACAAAAAAAAGTACATTTACTTATCAATTTCTCTTTTGAAACAAAAAATATATCTATGTTTATCACTTTTGGAATTCAGTCTATCGTTTGTTCATTGTGAAGTTGGTTGATGACATAACGCGAAAATTGCAATCCCACAAGAAAGTTTAACCAAATCTGTCATGAACAAATATTAAAATTTGTCCTTCTGCAATGTTCAATTGACAATTTTGTAATGGCATTAGAAAAATGCGAGATATGCGAGATCATAGCAACCATCCAAAACACATTCGTCTATTTGTTGTGAAAGACGGTGAGGGGAGCTACGTACTAAGATGATAATGACATTATTGTCTCCTAGGTCATTAGATTAATATATCACCAATTGGCAATTAGGCTACTTATTTGTCTTCTCATTTAAGAAGATCATTAGCTAGCCAATTATATTATATTATATTATATATACAAGACTGGAGATGAGTAGTAGTAGGTACTCTAGATTATTAAAGCCAATAGGAAGGCAACTCCATGACATTTTTTGAATGCCAAATGCCAGAATTGGCTCGCCTGTAAATCACCTCCAAGGATTGCCAAGTGTGTAGTTCATTTAATCAGAATACTCGTTATCATTCTGGCAAAATAAAATATAGTTACTGCAGTTAGAGATTTGAGTCTCACTGGCTATACATATCATTACGGCCAAATATACCATATTTATACACTATTACGGCCTCATAACTAATAAAGGATAGAGAGAGCACGTAAACTGCGTAATTACAGGAATGAACTACATAAATCCTTGAACCAAATAATATTACTCGGGAAAAACATGAAGCATGTCAAAACCTGGTATTGTGTAACTTAAAAACATGACCTTTCTAATTACATAGTTGTGGCTACATATACTCATTCTTAATGTCCATGCGAGAAAAGGTAAAGAAAGAAAAGGATGGGTAGTTGGCCTGTGTTATGAAATCATTTGGGTAATATTATGTTGTCAGCAATCATAATGCCTAGAAATTATGATTCTGACGGTAGAAAGAGTGGACTTTACGGTATGATTTCTTAGACCAATTAAATTTCCTGATACATAGTTTTCACCTAGCCTCTGCATGACCATGACTATGGCATGCATGCTGGCTAGTTAACTTCTTGATTGTTTAGCTCCACCTTAAAGATTTCGTTTTCATTACTTCCACCCGCTATAAAGTGAAGCAAGACATATTATTTCTTTTCACCTCTCTATTTCATCTTTATCACCTAATTGAGCGGTTCTTTCAATATAAATTAGGCATGTTAATTGTGCCTAAGCTCAACTTGGTCCAGCTCAGGTTAATCAAGCCATCGGCCTAAATTTTTATACTCGACTTAGAAAGACAAAATGTCATTTTTTGAATTTTTTTAAAATTTGTGACGGTCTCCTTTGGGTCAATCAGGCTAGGGCAAGACTCAGGCCTATCTATGCCCTACTTGGGCCAAGCTCAGACTGGTCAACCTTTGACCCAATTAAGCCTTGGGCTGGACCCAAACCTGAGACATTATAGCCGGTCCTAGCTCAACTTAACTCATTACCATCCCTAATTATTATAAACGATAAATTAAACCACAACTTCATAAACATGATCAAATCATGCATTAGTCGGTATTCGTACTTTTAACACGCTTTTCTACTTGTAAGGTTCCTCCTAAACCGCGCCAATATTAAGGGGGAAGGAATATGTACCATATATGCAAAAGATCATCGGTATCTTAAAAGTCAAGATTACCTAATTCAGCGCATTATTTTAGTATAGCAACGGGATGCTCTAATCGGAAGTGAGCTAAGTAGAGAAGTAGGGGGTGCCAGAATGCACATGTAATGCTTGACCCAATATTAGGTCCCATCTGACCGGGGAAACGCCCTTGCTCTGCTCCAACTGTAGCTTGATGGTGACTAATCCTTCCATTTAACTATTGTGCTACTTTGTCCTATAAAATAATGATACCCTGATGGCAAATCTCCGTATAAATTAAGTTTAACGGAAATGTCGTACACAAATGGATTCAAGGTCCTGGTAGTTCCCATTCAACCACTTATGGCCGCACTAGCCCACGGTATCCTTTAAGAGCCACTAGACTACCTAAATTGAGAAATCAGAAACATATATAACATAAAAAGCTTGTCACTCTACGATCTTCAATCTAAGTATCCTGGAAAACAGTGTCACAGGAAAAACATCCAACCTGAAGAAACTCATGGTCTAATGCCAATTTTCATCTTAAGATGTGGAGATGATATTCATCATTGGTTAACTATAGGGGTAGGTTCTTTAAGAAATCAAAACTTATGCTTTCAAAGAACAAGCAGAAGAGGTTGGGAAAGCACTGTCGAACAAGAAAACGAAAATCACGTCATAGACACAAGTATCCGGCTAACCAACTTAATGTTTTTAAGTAGCCTCATATATTAAAATCAACTAATCCTTTGTGGACGAGAGTCCTCAGCTAGAAAGTAAAAACCTAGTTTGAGACGTAAAATACAACTGTAAGCTAAAAATACATTTGAACCGCGTAATTATAAACTGCTTGCACTACGGCCATAAGCACATATAAGCATCATCATGGCCTATGTGTGAAACTAATTTAAGATATCTATAGGATAAGTGAAATCCTGAGAGAGAGAAACCCCAAATGTTACTAATGGTGAAGTTCAGCAAGAGAGCAGAAGAGTTGCAGCACTCTTTTCAATTCAAATGTCTTTCCAGGTTGCACTAGTAGTGGTGAACTACTCTAATAAGTAGCATAAGCATAGCACAATGGCAAACTTAGCGACAGCTGTCCAAGGATAAGAGTGAATCTCCAAATAGTTTAATACTTCTAATTACATTTTCCTTTTACAAACACGCCATATTGCTTTGAACCAAAAACTTAACACAACAAATCCATAGAAAAGATCTGAGTACAGCATACTGACTTTTTGAAAAACCCCGCCTTAATTAACAAAACTGTTAGTACTTCAACATTTTTTTCAAAGAAAGTTAAGTGCTCAAAAACCATTAAACTACTGACAGAATGTTCTGGCTAAGATAAAACCTGTCTTTGGTTGTAGCTAAGCAAAACATGGGGACAAATCTTAACTATTCATGATGAATTGGACACTCATATAGGGGTAGGCCAATCCTTATCCCCTTAAAGAAAAGAGAAATAACACTTGAACATACCTCATTAAGCAGGCCACAAGGAAAAAGGAAAACAAAAACAAAATCTAACCCCCTTCCCTAACCCCAGAAATCTTCCGCACTACCTCGAAAAGAAGTATTACAGCACCATCATCATCAATGGACTGATTATGAAACAATTATTTATTTAGCAGTATGAAATGTATGGGATGTATCTGTCATTATTGTTTCCCCATAGTATATTAAGATCGCTTTTGATCTACCCTTACAATAGACACACATCTTACAATTTCAAACAGATATGAGTGGAGGATGTCTGCTGGAATCCTAGTAGATACAGTAGAAATTTCCCCAAAAACTAATGCCACTAAAATGAGGGCACAGAGCCCGTTGACCCGGGTTCCTCCTCTATCTGCTGTATGGCACAATTGTCATGAATTTTTCCACTTATAATCAATTAAAAGAATCTTTTTTTGTGTTTTCATCAAACATCAAAAAACAAGGATACAGCTGTCCGTGTATCCAATTCGCAGTTCAATATCAACACGTATAATGGCAAGTGAAGACATTGTGAGATTCTCTATCTTCATTATGAAAAATAACAGAAAACTCTAATCACTGGCCAAAAGTCCTTGATAAAATTGATACTAAACTGTCATTAATGAAAATAAACCATAAACAAACAATTCAAATGAAAAGAGGTTCAGAAAATTCAAAGGATTGCTAGCCATCTTGCACATGTATATTGGAAATCTAATGCTACAATGTCCATGACTGTCTAGGAAGCTTAAGACTAGTGACCATGATACAAAATGAAAACAGAAGGTACCATTAATCTATCAAATCATTTTGCAGAAATAAAAAGCTGCACAACACTCCAATATCTCTTATCTAAAGTTACAAGACCAATGTCAAAGAATGATACAAGCAAGCTGACTCATAAACCCCACTGATCAAAAAGAATTGGAAAAGAAGCATAACAGTCGCTAGAAAAAGCCATCTTGTCATTAGATCAATTGCACATATAAATCCCACTCTCATATCTGTGACTAACCTCAAAGAAGTCTGTGCTCCCCTCGGTAGCAGGCCGCAGACAAATCCCAGATAATGTATTAGTTCCTTCCATTGAAAATTTAACATAACCTACAACCTCAAGCTCTTCATCATCCTGTCCCTCAATAGAATCCACGGGCATCCTTGCCCTCAACTTACCAGGGGAACCCCTTAGTGGAATTTCAGGTACATGCCATTTCAGTTGTCTCTCAGATCTATTCAACATAGCTTTGGGCGAAACCTTCAACAAACTTGGATCAACTGGTAATTTCAAAGTAAATGTAACATCATGCAGTGGCACCAACAAATCTGGGTTTGAAGCATACTGGATCATTATAGAAAGTAAAGTCCCACTATGACGTTGTATAAGACGAATCCTCAATGGCACAGGGGTTAACCTAGGTAATAAACTATACTTCAATATTGGTATAGGTTCATCAGAGGCTGCAGTCCTAACATGGAATAGCCCATCACCAAGGCTACTAATCTTTGAACTCTGCATCACAAATCTCTTAACTGGACCCGTATTATCAACCCTGAATGAAAACTCAGTTTCTTTTTCACCAGCAGTTTTAGGAGGCAATGTTCTCAAATAAACCACACCCATTAATCCAACTCTAGCAAGCAAGCATTCTCTAAATTCTGCATTCATTTCTTCAACAATGTACATTTCAGGTCCTTTCATCTCACTTTTCTGAACCAAAACATTCTCAAGAGACTCACCTGCAGCCCCACTCGCAGTTTTTGTTGGGGCAGCAGCTGTTGCAGCCTCACCACCAACCCCAGTTTGCAGCAATTCAAGTCCACCAAGACCCTGCTGTTTCTGAATCTTCTTTGGTCCAACAAATTCCGATGCATCCAGTCCACCACCCCAAGCATCATTAAAACCTTCAAACGTCTCCCCCAAAGAAGCCTGCTCATTACTAAACTCAATCCCACCATAATCCCCTTCAAATCCCTCCACATTTATATGAGTGGCCTGAGTCGCCTCTGCTGGAGGCAATGTGGGCACTTCAAGTCCAGCCAACGCAACACTCAAATCACTAGACTGACTCTTATCCTTCTTAAACCCACCCACCAATTCCTCCTTCTTGTTCACTGCCTCACTCGCTGCGAAAGGATCTTTTGGCCCTTCCACCTCCTCCTCCTGCTCCTGTTGCTCACTCACTACCGGAGCAATACTCACCGCCACCTCATCGCCGGCGGCAATCGTCTCTGGTGGAAGTTCGAATCTTTCTTTAGAAAACACCTCAATACTCGCTTGATGCTCAGTGGCATGCACTTCCACCGCGTTCCAACTCTCAGCTCCGCGAATTTTGTTCTCTGTGTCCAAAGCCGAATGCACCATTTTCGCTATTCCCTCTCCGTGCATCGAAGCTAACATCGCCGCAAGCCTAATATTGCTAACCCCACGAAGCACAATGTCCAAAGCCATATAGATCTCGGCGTATTTTCGATTCAATTTGTCCGGCGTCACATCCACGCCGCGACAGGCGGTGACGAGGACACTAACGGCCTGATTCACGATGTTGATGCACTCGAACACGTTGACTGAGTTGTCGTGGTCGGCGATCGTGACGCCTAGGACGTAGATCCCGTTGACTAACCGGTACACGACGCGATAGCGGCTCTCGACGCCGACAATGAGCTGACCACTGGAAGCGGCCAGAGGGTCATCGCCAAGAGAGGCGATGGAATCGGCAGTGGCAGCGGAGGAGAGAAGAGAGTCATCGCTAGTGCTGTTGGCCTGGTGGTGCTTTGCGGTGGCGAAGGCGAGTCTAGTATGACGGAAGGCGGAGGTGGCGATGAGAGCGCTGGCCGGCGGGAACCATTCTCGGGTTTGGAGCAAGATGTCGGATCCGTTAGCGGGCTGTAGAGCAAGAGCCAAACAGGACATTTTCTGGGTGATGTATAATTAATTAGATCACAACAACAATAACTTTACTTACCTTCCAGTGATCTTTTCTACAAACTGATTTGGATTTTTTTCTTTTTCTTTTTTTTTCTGAAAATCGAGTATAGATTTGTTGAGTTTGATTAGAGCGAGAGAAGAGCGACAGGATCTTGGATGAGGAGAGGGATTGAAAATAGGGAGTGACATATGAAGCCCAATTAGCGGCCCAGTAAACAGATGTTTGTTTTATTATGTGCAGGAGCCCACAGTTATCTTTGTTCTACATAATGTAATTGTACTAGTTGGTTGGATTTTTTTTCTTTTATACTAGAGGAACCCTCCAAAAATTAAAACAAACCTTAAGAATCATAAATTTTGTACCATCCCATGTTTGAAATATTGGTCAGATATCGTTTAGCATCATAAATTTTAAAAAATTGAAGAACTGGAATGTAAAAAAAATAAAACCTTAATAAATTTTTTCTTATATCCATTCGGCCATTCCCACCTCTCCCCTATGTCGTAGCTCACCTGCTCTTCTCCTTTGTCAGTCGCTAGTCCCAGACCCATCGTAGCTAGTCACCGCTAGTCATTGTTGTCTACAATTGTCACCGGTCACCAGTCGCAAGTCACGTCAGCCATTGTCATTTGCCGCAGTGTCGCACCAACCAACAACCACTCGCCAATAGCATCAGTCAATTGCACTGTCATCATTGGTCATCGTCGGTCACACCAATCAATAGCACCATCATCACCAATATTCGTCAATCATCACCCTCTTATGTTATTTTGTGTTTTAAAAATTGTAATGTTGTCACTTATCACTTGTCACCTGTGCAGCATAAGCCAAGGTTGCACTTTACTTTTGTGTGGATTGTGGAAACGTGTGTGTATGTAAATGCTTGTGTTGTAGGCTTATGGACTTGTGAAAGTGGTGCTTCATCTATCATAGACGGCTTGTGAATTGTCAATTGTGATTTCGTAATTTTGGAATAAAGTGAAATAGAAGTTTGAATTTATGTCATTCTCATTCATAAAAATTATCACAATGTTCAATTGGAAATTAGAATTAGTTGTTAATGAATTTCTATGATGATTGGAAACTAGAATTTTGAATTAGGTTATGAATTTAAGTTTGAGATTATCCATTTGTTGTATGAAATTTAGAATTAGATTATGAATTTGAGATTGTTCTTGTCTGAAATTTGAGATTGAGATATATTGAAATTTGAATGAAAGGGTAGTCTTTATTATAAATTAGGTTTTATATTTTAAATTGAATTTTGTAATCATCAAAATGGATTAGTTAATTTATGGTTGAATTATATGATTAGTAATCATACAAATTAAATTATGGTTATGAGTTTATGTATATGATTGTATTATTTAAACAATTAATCAATAATTATACAAAATAAGTTTTTTGAAAAATTAAAAAATTCATTGAGATTAATAAGAGTGAAGAATACAACGTTTGGAGGGTAGAAATTACTCTTCTACATTAAATGTAAACCAAAAACAACAACATTTTTAAGAACCCTCTTTTACCTAAATAAAACAAGAAACAGCAGTGTTGTAAGTATAAGAAGATCTACCAGTTAGGGTTAGGAGATCTGAAATCTTCAAAGGAGATTGTCTTCTCTATACAAATTCATGTTGTCAAAGGTATAGAATCTTCAATTTGGATGTATGCATCTTCTTCTTCTTATTTCCTTTAATTGTTATTTTATGCTTGTTAGGCATGGATTTTAGCTTGAAGAACTCGCGAGAGCTATGTATGAAGGGTCGGTCTTAGTCCAGGTAAGAGTTAAACTCAAAGATTCTTCTTTGTTAAATATGCTCTATTTCTTAGCATATTATTTGTTCCCTTACACTCTCAAAGATTGTTTACACCATTAAATTTTTGGAACGTTCCTTATTTATGGATTATTCTATACAAGCTCAGTGTCCTCTTGCTAGTTCCTGAATTCTAGTATGGTAACTAGAGATAGTGGGATCTGGTTATGGTGAGACCATTCACTTGCTGCTTATCTGAACCCCAGCCTTCATTTTCTTCTTTAAGTGAGTCCTCTCCCTTTGTAATTTTGTGCATAATCACCTCGATGATTTGATTTTTATTGCCCTAATATTGATCTATAAATCTCCATCTTCTTAAGATGCTTTGATTACAACTTGCATGTACCATATAAGCATTAATATGCTCCCTAGTCTTGTTGATTATCAAATTGGTTAGGGTTAGCAATCTTGTTCTTTGTTTGTGATAATTCTCCAATTTCTTCCAAGTTCTTTCACCCTATATTCCCATGATAGTAGTCCCCTACATGTCTGATGAGGGGCTTGACTACATAGTTGGCCTCATTTGATCAAAATTGTTGTATTTGAATAGTAGATGCTCACTTATTTCTGCTTCCCTTTATACAACATGCACACTGTTGAAATTCTCACGAATTTATGTAGATGAACCAGTATGCTCATCCTAACATTCATTGTCTACTTCATCAACATATTATCATAGGATTAATTTCTCTAAGAAACCACCAACCTCCTGCTAGAACTCATTGCCATCTGATTAATAATAAGTTGCTTTCTTTTAAATGCAAGTGTAAGTTCAATAAAAGAATTTAAGCATATGGATATCCCTGCAAATCTTATGTTATTTCTCTCTTTCCATATCTCTTGGAGATATGTAGCAATTGCCACCATATAGACTTCCTTGTCTTGTTTGGAACTCGACATTTGCGATATCTTTTGTAAGATATCAATTAGTATTCTTTGGATGCAACTATATATGCATAAAGATGAAATTCTCTATCACATAACTTTAGAGAATATGCATTTGAAAAATAAGTGATCTCTATCGTCTCCCTCCAAGTTACATAGTACACAATGTTTAGAAGAGGATAAAAACATCAATCTATCCATAATGCTGACTTTATTTAGCATAACTAACCAAAGCAAAAAGTTAGCATTTGACTTAAGAACTTTGCTCCAAAACAGCTTGCACTACCTTATTCTTGTGCCTATCCCAAACATTAGTTCTTTTTTTCCTATTGGTTATTTCTGAGACAGCTAGTCCATTCTATAGATAAATATTTTAATTTTCATTGTACCTGTATTGTGGAATTGTCAGAATCCTCATCTCATCTAAAGATAGAGACCAGATGCCATTTTCAATTATCTCCTGCACCTTGGATTTCTTTGAGAACCTAACAAGGGAATTCATTGCCATCTAGTTATGTATTAGAGCCTTTTGACTAGTCCAGTTGTCATAACATAATGAAATCCTATCCCCTGTCGCTATTCTACATATAACTTGTTGTTGCACTCTTCCCTCAACTTGAGTATTTGACTGAAGAACCAAGAGTAATTGTCTTTAGGATTAATTGCCCACAAACTACCACCTTTAAATATTTGTGTATCCATTTGATCCAAAAAGACTCTTTTTCACTTAAAATTCTCTAGATTCTTTTCAGCATTAGACATTTATTGCTCCTGTTGGTTGTCTCCAACCCCAACCCTAAAACTTCTTTTGGTTAACATATATGCTTGCATCTCTCTTTAACTATTCCTTTCTCTCATTTCCCTTTACCCTATAGGAACTACTTCATCAGTTTTTCCATAATTTTAATTAGTCCTTTTGATAAGAATATGTAAGAGTGCCAATAATTTAGCATTGACACAATAACAGACTTCAAGAATTGAAGCTTACCTCTATAAGAAGGGGTTTTATTTGTCTAAGACCCCAATCTTTTTTTATATCTTTTCAGTCATAAGTAGACATCGTAGCACCCCACTCTCTCAAGACACGTACCCGACATCCTAAGTGATGTTGGAGTATGGACCCTGCAAGAGTGGCATACTAGAACAGTTAACAATCGAACTCATTAAAAATTTTTCAAAAAAAAACATACGCATATGCGGAAAATCAATAATCAATTTCGACTAGTTTTATTCATAAACATTTTCGATCACAAAAGTTACAGTCAATATACAACTCAGCAGAATTTCACTAGTCAATTGGGCCCATTTTAGATACAAAACATTTTATTCATGTCAGACCACGAACCTGAGGCCCGACTGTCACGGGTTGGTGGGCCCTGACTGATGGCCCATTCCCGAGACGCTGGCTGAAGCTGCTGACTGGAACTCTTAAACCTGATACTGACTACTAACACACTTTGGTGGTGAGCTTACACTGGTTAAGGCTTAAAACCCGACTGCTTTTGATAAAACTCTCAAAAATCTTACCCTTTGAACTCATATCCGTTAAACGGACCTGTGTGTCCGTTAAACGGACATGAACTGC
>JAOSBM010000205.1:14291934-14303519 GCA_027568955.1 Erythroxylum tenue
CTCTTGATCTACTTGGAATGGCCAACCCTAGAACCTTCTTTCTCTTTTCTTCTTTCCTCCCTACACGACCCTCACTCTCTCCTTCTCTCAATTTCGTGGGTTCCCTCTTCACTTGCAAGACACTACTTCATTTCTTCCTCTTTTTAATTCCTTTTATACTCTAACCTAAGCCCAATCACTTAAGCCCACATATTTATAAGACAACCTTCTCTTCCTTCTTTCATTCAATTTGGGCCAATTCAAACTTAAGTCCAACTCATTTAATTCCATTAACTTACTCTATCTAACAAAATTAATGCTACTAACCTTAATTAATGTCAACTTAATTAATGCTAACACTACTTGCTTAATCTAATCTAATCATGCTTAATTAGGTTAATTATGCTTAATTAACTTAACCATGTTTAATTAGCATAAAAAAAATTTTCGGGGCTAACAATTCATAATGTCATTACATTACAAAATCATTAATGTACACTTTATACAGTATTTATGAATATACATTTTAACACAAAACAATGAAATACATACGCAGGCGCAAACTGATCATGACCTTTATCTCTTACGAGAATGCAATGACTAGACTCCCGTTTGTTAAACGGGGTAACTCCTCTGAGCCTGAAAAAATAAGGTTGCAATTTTGGTGAGTTTGTGAACTCAATGAGGTAACCATCCTCGATGGTTCACTTAATTCATACAACATATTAACATATATAATCATATAATTCACATCATTTCATTTATTATGTAGCATCTCATATCACATTCAGAGCAGTCAAACCGATCATTTCAACCATTTATAATACACATATCAGTTATGAGTGCAATGCACATGAGACTCATTTCATTTATTAATTTGTTGTGACTGAGTGTCTTTCACTAGCCCCATATCCCTTGTGGATATCAGATAATATTCCATATCTCTTAGTAGATATCGAGTACATTTACCAGAGGCTCTTATCATATTATGATCTTTAAGCTCTTTATACTGGCGACTCCGATCACAACCACCTTTATCTTTCATGCGCTTATGTAATGAAATGCATCACATTCTCATATTCTTAATCAATCACATGATTTCATATTCACATTTAGAACACATTTATCATCGACCTTTGGTCTATCATTCAACAAAATTATTGAGTACACTTATTTCGATCAGATTCACATACAAGGAGCACTTCTAATTTCACGTCCATGCATCAAACGTCTCGGACTTTCAAGTCCGAAATCAACACAATCATATTCACAATATAATTTAAAACAAACAAGTAATCAAATGAGACCATCTAGGTTACTCACAGGTTGCTTCAAAAAGTTATTACCTCGAAGTCTCGACAATGTTTGGATGTTGACGCTCTAAATTCTCCTCTATATCATGTAACATACATTTATACATATTAAAATTTGCACACTTATGTAAGTACTCATTTATGCACATATGTATACATATGGATTATGTACAATGCATGCTAAATGACAATCTTGAGTATATATCCGTTATTCTCATCACATGATCACTCATATATCAAAACTCACATATGTATGATTTGAACTTAGGTTTACACCTTAATAAAGCAAATTTATTCTAAGTTCATTATTCAATTAATCATTTCAGCTTTTTCTCAAAACAGACGTTTGGGTCACCTTTGTATGATCATTAATACAAGGAAAATGGAGTATTTAGGCAACAACTTGCTTTAATACAATTGCTCCCCCATTCTTAAGTTTCTAATGACACCAAGATCATACAATTTGATTCAGAATACTGAAAGTTATACTCAAAACACTTTGGACTATTCTTAAACTATAACAGTACTATGTACTCAAATTCAAGCCAGATTTTAGAATTCTTAGAGACAGAAATAAAATTCGATTTCTTCAAGAAATTCGTATCCATATGTCTCTAGTTTAATCTAAATAAAAAAATAATCTCATTTGGATATCTAAAGATCAAGATATAGCCAAAATACCAATGTCTGGTCAATGAAAACACTCCATTTAATAGTATTCTAGCACTTTTCATCATTTTCACCCAAACTTCATCAATCAATATTTTCCTAATGAATTCATTTGGCCACAAATTTTTGTGGAGAGAAAGAAAAATATGTGAGGATTTTGTTAGTTGGCCATAAATTTTTGTGGAGAGAAAGAAAAATATGTGAGGTGTTTGTTGGTTCAATTTTCACGTAATTTGGAGGTCGGGATAAGAAGTTACAACCAAAAGAATGAAGGATGTTTGAAACTGTCAACTATCAGTATGCCTTCACTGTCATGATCGTGCACTTCCAGTTGATCCTCCTATGTCACGATTTTGCTTGTGAACGATCTTGAAACCCCTTAATGACCTCTTTTTTTCACGATCATGCTTGTGTACGATCGTGCACTACCTCTTATTCAAGCTTCATTCCAACTCTTCTCAAAACAGACCTTCGGGTCAATTTTGCATGGCCATTTTGACAAGTAAAATGAAGGATTTAGGCAAAATATTCTTCTAAACAATTGTTTCTTTATGTCTTAGGTGTCTAATGAAACTAATTTTATGCAATTTGGTTCAATATTTTTCAAGTTATACCTAAATAATACAGACTGTTCCCAAATCACGACAGAATCCAAAAGCTCAACTTCAGGCCAAATTTTGAAATTCTTATAGACAAAATTCAATTTCAATTTCTTCATAAAAAATATATCCATACGTCTCTAGTTTAATATAAACTTACAATCATCCCATTTAGATGTCTACAGATTAATATATGGCTAAAATATAGATGCATGTTCAGTGAAAACACTGCATCTGCACATTTTTAACACCCTTCAACATCATTTTCATCTTAGTTCATCTCTTTTGCTTAGTCTATGTCTTCTAGCTTATTTCTCAATATTTTCTCTTCATTCCTGCTTCCATTTCAGTTCAATTTTAATCACAAACAAATCATACTCTATGTTGGATCACAATACCGAAAACAGAACCTGTCATATATTCACCATATTTTCTGTACTTCTCCATTTTCTTTAACACCATCATTTCATCTCCAGCTATCATCTTAATCCTTCCTATTTCAAATCATCATATTACATTAGCCTTTTCCTTAACTCCTACTCACTTAATCCATCACTATAACAATTTATGAACTATTACTCGTCATAAACACAAAAACCTAGCCATGAATACATTCATTTATTCATCCATGATTTAGCATAAAAATCAACTCCATTTACACTTTTAGTCTATCTCATAATGATCATTTTAAATGCCTTCATTTAGTCCCAAGAATGTCATTAATACACTAACAAGAAAGACCATAAACTTTTTTATTTTTACATCTACGTTACAACATATATGTAACTTCATGGTCATGATCATTCAATCTCAAATTACTCATCATAAATGTTTCATTTAACAAATCAAGAAGAGTAATGCTTCTCCAACATACACGATTATCATCATCATTCAAGGTCGAAGGGTTAGGCCTTTTAGTGACAAGATGGAGAAGACAACAAATCTTGAAGAAACAAAGTGAAAGAGTTGGACAAAAATCAACATGATGTGGGTTGTAAGAGTTTCGTAGATAGAGAGAAGAATGAGAAGATGAGAGCAAATGAACAAAATGAAAAAAAGAAGCAAGTGTTGTAAATGACAAGTGAAAGACCACAATATGGTCTTTAATTTAGGTAAAAGAATAGTAAGTGGTGAGTGGTAGTGACACTTGTCACTTTCGTATTGTCCCATTTTGGTTTTTTAATAAGCTAGTCTATTTGTCTCCAATTTTCAACCCAATTTTCAATGACACTTGTCATTAAATCCTAATGTCATTTATAAAAATTTCCACTGTTGTTTGACTCTGATTTCTACTTCCATTTATCAATTGTTCTATCACTTGGCATTTTTCCTAGTTCAAAAATACCCTTAAATTCTGGAAAATTTTCATATTTCACCAAAATTTCTAATTTAGTACTTATACACTCCAACTCAAATTTTAAGACACATAATCTATAATTCACATTATAATCGCATTAAAACAATTATTTATACCCGGAAAATGTCAAATGAAAGCATGAACAATTTATTGTAATGTGTGCAATATTCCAGTTCATGTGTGTGTATGCTAACATTATGTATGATCATAAAATGCACTTTTCTAATCTCTTATTGATATCTCACGGGTACCATATTTTAGGGTTCTAACCCTTAGTATGGAAATGGGATGTTACAGACATTCCTTATATCTTTGTCTTCTCAAAGAGATAGGAATTCCCAAGCACAGGAAAGGGGGAACTTGTTTTTTTCATTCCATTAACTTGTGACAAAAATATCTGAGAAATGTGTTACACTGTTTGACAAGATGAAAAATATTTCTGAAGATTAATGTTCAATTTGGATAACTCCTTAAAAATTTATAGGGTAATTATTAGTAAAGAAATTGAATGATTATCAGCCTTACTAAACAGGATAAGATCATCTATAAAATATAAGGTCGTTAGAGAAAGAAACTTACACTTGTTTCATTCTATTTTATTTATTTACTTCTTTATTTATTTATTTTCTTTAGGTTATTTTTCGTAACTTTATGTGTTTAATTTTTCTTCTTCTAGTTAGTTTTCACATTTAATAAAATAGTGAGTAATAAACTTTAAGTGTGGGGAGAAGGGTGTTCTCATAATTTATTTGTAATTGTTTCTCACATCTTTAACGACGAGATCACGAAGATAAAAGGAGATCCCAAGAAAGTAACAACAAGGAGCTAACATTAGAGGTGATTTCCACGTTGTTCATGGAGAGAGGTGACTATGATGGAGATCGACCTAACACAATCTAGTTCTGGATGATGATTTATATGTTTCGGATGAGTTATTCAGAATTTTCCATCACGATGGGTTTTTATGACTAGGAGTTTGTGGGGATGATAGAGTACATCGTGCTATGGACTAACTTTTTGTATGGATTGTTTCTTTGGCATTTCTAGCATACGATCAGTGCAGAAGAAGAGTTGACCCAAGCAAATCCAAGGCATCCACACTGTGACATAGCGCGCTCAGATACATTCATAGTATTATGAGTCATATGTTGAGTGGTGTGGATGATAGCTGGGGAGTTGTTGATAACATTGATGTGTATTACTTATAGAGTATGAGCAAGAAGACACCAATCTACATGAGACATGCACCTACCCAGTGGATAACCAATGGATTTACAATGAAAGGACATGTGTATATTGTGAACAAGTTTTATGTAATGTTCTCTTTAGTAAATTTCCTTTAAATCAACCTTTGTTATTATCTCAACCATTCCTTACTTAAGCCCAAATACAACCCTTATGAAGACCTTTTGATTTTTGTTTCTAGTTTGCTTATAAGTGGTGGAGATGTGATAGCATTACAAGCTTATAGTTAAGAGTTCTACCATGCATTACTTTGAGAGTTTAATACTTTTCACTCTAAAGCACTAGAGTGCATTGAATGAAAACTTGGTGAGGGTGTGAAGATTTATGCTTTTGATGTCAATGAGATTATGAGGTGATTATTATTAATATTGACTTATGAAGTAGTTTTAGGATAATTTGATTTTAATTGTATGTTAATTTGATTAATATGATTTGATGATTTAAATTGTGAGCAGACAGGTTGAGATTAGTGAGGGATAGATGTTGTAAAGTTAATAATCTAGATTATTATTTGCTTAAGGATAAGAAAAGGCATAAGTATAGGAATGTTTGATAGATGCATACGTGACTATAATTATACACCCATATTTAATGTATTTTGCTTAATATTTTATTTTATTTCTTTTATTTTTGGTACTTAATTCTCTCAAAGTGCATTTATAGGTTATAATTACCTTCATGGACCAAAAGGAGAAATATTCATATGAAAACGTGACATAAAACAAAATTTTGAAGTAATTTAGAGATACACGGCCATGTGTGTGCTTGTGAAAGTCTCAATGCCTGTGTAAAATCATTAATTTAGGTGTTTTTGATTATACACAATCTCTTACATGCCTATGTACTAGACTATGTATGTCCAAAAATCCTAAATTTTATTATAAAAGGTCGTGAGTAGAGGTAAATAAAAGAAATTAGAATTTGCAACAAATATAAGACATGAAACATTCAAAGAGGTGACGATTTTGATATAGGGACAAGGAAAACACCAAGATAACATCATAAGAGATTTGATAGAAGGCTACATCTTATCCAAACTTGCAAAAAGATTCAATATAATAGAAAGGGAGATTTAGAATTATGAACTCTTTGTTTTCTATTAGTTTTTCTATATGTTTATATTTGATTTCGTTTTCTATGATTAGTAACTAAACATTTTAGTGTTTAGGTGCAATGAACCCTATTTTATGATACAATATGTCTTAATCTTTTATTCAATGCAATTATTTTAATTAATTTATTATGACTCAATTATATGCTCTATGCTTGTTCTAATATATCTGGAATATTAGTATATGATTTGATTTCATATGATTGAGATTGAGAACTCCTTTGTATTAAAGATTTATCATAATAGAAAAGAGTTGATTGTAAAACTAGAGATAGGTCGACATAAATCCTCTAGATTAGGGTCAAACTTAATAGTGAAATTCATAAATTAATAATGTAATCATAGGGGTTTTAACTAGAAATATTTATGTTAATCATCTGATGAATCAGTTGTTAGTACTCCCGAGAGAGTTATTAATATAAGATAGGAAATTTCACAGTCGAATAATCAATAAAATAACTGCATGATAAAAGCTTAATCATTTAATGATTATTATAAGGATTTATCACCTAGACACTAATATTTGATACTGATTTTTCTAAGTAATTTCATTTGTCTTCTACGTTTATTATTATTCCAATTTTAGTTTATTTATTTAATTTTTATTTCTAATGGAAAACTAAACATCAAATTCGAAGAGTAGATAATAGGACAAAGGTAATTACTAATATTTACTATCTTTGTGGGATTGTCCTGTACTTGTCTATGCTAGCTATAGTTATGTCATATAATTGCAGTAATTTAATTATTGGTATAGAAACAACCAATCATCAGTTCATAACATCTTTTCAATTAGGTTGTCCTGTCTATTAAACATGCTTGAATACTCAAAAAGGAAAAGAAAAAAAAGGAGCGGTACAGCATGTGACTGATTAATTGGGGTACCATAAATTTCTTGGATCAGTGAGATGTCATGTTCAGGTATATTCTTTGCTTGGCACATAATAATTCATGCAGAAATATTGAGAATGTTGAACGTGTAGTTATCTCTCTTATTGCACCATATTTTTCTGGGGAGTTCGCTTCAAATTGATTTTTGACTGATGCTATAGGTATGATAAATTGATGAAAACATGTGTTTGATGGATGTTGAATACTTGCAATCTTACGATTTGAGCTTGAATTCCAGAATTGAACACTGTAATTTATCTCCAAAGATTTAAAATTTGCTTATGCATTATTAATTCCTGAGGAAATTTATGCATTAACTGCATCTTATAACTTGCTATTCCCCTTGCACTATAGTAGTAGTAACTTCTAGTTGAAGTTGTATGTTACTGTAACATATATGAGCATGCTTCAGAGCATATGAATGCAGTGGACGTTAACTCTTTGTAAATATTTTCTCTTGTTAAGTTACAGATTATCATTTTGTGTGTGATCCTAAGGTGCAACAATGGTTTGTATCTTCGAAGGATTCCAGAAGATGAAGACAAAGAAGACGTAGACCGCGACTAAGTTATGACTTCTATCAAATGTGCCAACCTTTTAGCACTCAATTTTTTAAACCAAACATCAGGCTCAACCTTAGGCAATGGTAAGAAGGGCACTTACGTAAGGCCCACTCTTATGAAAAATAAAATAAGGCTCACTTTTGACCTTCATAAAAAATAAAGTGAGGCAAAATATGGCTCACTTTTGACCCTCATAAAGAGAAAAATGAGACAAAATAGGGCCTAACTCACTCTTGACACTCTAAGAGCAAACTGAGGCAAATCATCTTAGCTTTCTTTTTTTTATATACATTTTTTTCATTTGATTTTTTTAGTTATTCTCTAAATCTTAATATTAAGAATTAATGCAGCTCATTAGACTCTTCAATTGTGTCATAATGAGGGACTTAAGATAATCTCTTTAATAATAAAAATATATTTTTAAATTTTTACATATTTATATATTTTCGATTTATTATGGTCTTTTTTTACTTTACCAAGAGTATAAAACGTTAGGAACCCCTGTCAAACATGTCATGTACTTAACATTATAACCATAACATGCTAGTCTAGGGTGCTTGGTTAATAGGTTTCGGAAGATATCAATGGGTAAGGAATGAAAAACAATTGGTTGCTTATATATTATCATTACATGAACAATATTTTTATGGCCCTGTTTTGCAAACAACGGATTATATTAGTTGTTAGTTGATTTTATCATCGATTAACTGATAGCGGATTATATCCACTGATCAAATATGCAGATATCATCAGTTATTTATTAAAGATGTTTAGTAAAATTAGTTGTTTATGTATAAAATGACTTATAAGTACATGACTTAAAATCTAAAAAGAAATTAGATTTTAGATGTTTAATTTTACAAAAATTATGTTTATAGCTCTAATAAAAAATATAGAACATACATATTATACAAAAAAAAATAGAACATACAACAACAACAACAACAATAATAATAATAACAACAACAACAACAACAATCAAAAAATCATTATAAATCAACAAAAAATCATATATTTTAATTAATTATATATATTTATTTGTTTATATTTAAATTAATTGATTAATTATATTTTAATTAATTATATTATATTTAATTAATTACATTTAATTATAATTATTATTACTATAATTCAGAAGTAGCAAATTTCTCAGGTGTGACACTGGTTATTACACCTATGACAAGCAGGCATGTGATAAGAGTGTCACATATTTTTACTTTTTAACAATTAAATATAATTAATTATAATTTAATATTATAAAGTTTTGATTAAAGATATGATACATTTTGTATATATAGAATTTGGTTGACTCTAATTCTATATTAAAAGTATTCTAATTCTGTATTTTAATGATAATAGTTAATAGACACTCATATCTTCAATCAAAACTTTAAACTATTAAATTACACGATTATATTGAATATAGATTATTCTTAACTTTATTTTTAATTAGTGCTTGATATATTTTAAAATATTTTTTGTTTTGTTTTATTAGGCATAATATAAACAATAAAACTATCATTAAAATAAAATAGAAAAATATATTCTTTTAACAAAACAATTATTTTGTTGATTGCTAATTTACGACAAAGGTTCAGACCTAATGTATCGTTAATATGAACTAATATTCCATTTATTTAAAAAAAACTATTATTCTTGTTTGTTTCACGACCTTCTAGATGCATAATTAACCATGTTAATACAAATAACTACGGAATTTATATACAATTAGATAAGGATTGCAAATATTAAAGCCTATGACCAACAAAATATTGTTTCATGCAAATAATATATATATTTGTTTAATTATTTTTAACTAAAATAAAGTAGTATTAAAAATTTTAATTATTTAAGGAAGAGTGGAAGAATGACTTAATATATTATAACTTGTACTCTTATTAAAATAATATTATAACATTTATTATTTTAAAATATAAAAATAAAAATAAAAATATTATATTATAGTCCAGGTTTTCTGATTAGAAAAATTAAAAAAAGACTTATTGATTAATCAGGAAAAGGACAAGGGCCTTTACTCCCGTTAAAAGAATAAAGGGCACAGTCGTCAACCAAATAAAGTTTTATCGGCTGATCACCAAAATCGCTTATATAGAGGAGTTTTTAAAAAGTCAACTGGTTGGGTTAGATAAGCCAACCCACAAACTGATAATTAAACAAAATAACTAGTTGTTTAACAATACCTTCCAAAACGTTAAAAAATGGTTGAAACATCATCTACGAAATGGGGCCTATATTCGAGTTTTGAGGATTACTCTATATCCTCGAATATGAGAAAAAAGAAAGTCATTCATGTGTAATGTGCAGTGTCACGGGCTTGATGTCTGTCACACTCGTGATAGGCTATTTTTTCTATTTTTTTCCTTTTTTAGCAAAATAATATAATCAACTTGAATATATTAAAATTAAATATAATTAATTAGAATAAATTAAAATTTGATGTAAAAAAATTAAAAAATTTTATTTCTCAAAATTTTTAACCAATCAGCAACTATCAACGGTAACGATAATCATTATTTCTTCCTAACCAGCTATCATAATTATAAAGATTATATACATTCTTATTTTTTCCAATATTCATTTTCATTCATATTAGCATTGTCTCAACTAAACCAAACACCTCTAAATTCTGGATTTGACCGTTTACATTGCCTTGATTAAGATACCCCTAACCCTCAATCTGAGCATCCATTACAACCGAGCCAATTTGCCGGTTATATTTATTGATGCAAAGCTCGGTTAGAGTAAAATTCTAACAATTCATGACTAATGTACAGAGTTTTTTCTTAACATACTCCATATAAATGAAATTTATGTAACTTTATGGGGCATAGGACCTAGGTTATCATCAGCTACCAACCGAAGAGGTAGGTGAACATGAAGAAAACAAGAAGTTCCCACAACACTATGCTATACGAATTACTGGAATTTGAGAGAATCGTGTAAAAGAAGAACAAAAGGTTCGAGAGATTAGAGGGATCAGAGAGAAAGAGAGAAGATACACAGAATCGCTTTAGAGAGCGAAAGAGGGAATCAAATCACATTCAGTTATTACATGCCACATTCCCGTTACAACGCCGTATATATATACGCTAGTATACGGTCTAGTGGTCTAAGGCATATGCCAACAACAGTAGACCTTCATTAAAACTCATCGTATCACTAACACTTAATGGCTAGTGCCTCCATTGTCGTCTTCTTCACGATGCTCTGCAACAATTCCCACCCCCTTAATGTCCTTGTCCACCAAATTAATTTCCGGGAAGCGTTTTTGGAGGTCGAAAACATACTCCCATGTTGCTTTAGAACCATCATCGTCGGACCACTGAATGAGCCATTGGGTAACCGCCCGATTGTTCTGCTTAACCATTCGTCGTTCCAGCACCGCCACTGGTACTCGTTCAATTGAACCAATACTCCTGGGTAATTCGGAAGATATGTTGTCGTGCTTCCCGATGGCTTTCTTTAATTGTGAAACGTGAAACACTGGGTGAATCAACGATTCCTCAAGTAGGTCCAGTTAGTAAGCCACCTTGTCGACCCGTCGAATTATACTATACGGACCATAATACAGAGGTGCCAACTTTTGATTGCTTCTTCTATGGAGTGAATATTGCCGATATGGCTGAAGTTTTAACAGTACTCTTTCCCCCACCTCAAACTCCCGATCTGACCGCCTTGAATCCGCATATTGTTTCATTCTGTTCTGCGCCCTTTGCAAATGAAATTGCGTCACCTTGGTTATGCCTTCTCTGTTTAACATAACCCGATCAACCTCCGCTACTCTTGAATCGCCGGCAATATACGGAATGTAAACTGGTGGTGGATACCCGTAGAGCA
>JAOSBM010000205.1:14344734-14355155 GCA_027568955.1 Erythroxylum tenue
TGAATATCCAACATTTGATTAAACTATAATCAAGTATGTTCAACTACAAATCACAAATCCTAAACCTAGGAATTTATTAACTCATAGATGAACATGGATTAACTACTCCCCTCTTAAGCTCATGGAACTCCAGCCATTGTTACATCTTCAAGAGGATGGAAAACGTCGAGCCACGCATTGCAACCGAAAGCCTCACAACTAGGAAAGAATCCAAGCTACCCATGGTGGAAGTCGACGGTGAAAGGTGGTGTAAGATGGAGGAAAAATGAGGAAGACATGAGAGAACGACGGAGGCGTCCCTCCCTCTCTGGCCAGATGATGGAATATCAATCAATATATATATGTCGGCTCTGTCCAACTTATCCCAAAATAGGTTTCTTTTCAAAACGAGTTTTCGGGTCGAGTTTGCACAGTAGGTAAAACTTCTGAAAATGATTTGGGACTTTGAAGGTTCGCCGCGCCAAAACTCTAACTTTGCCGCATCGCACAGGTCTTTTCTTTATCTCATGACTTCCATTTCTTTGTTCCAGTTTTGGCTCTACTCTTCTTGAGTGACCTGCAATGAAAAATAATAATTTGTAATATCAATTGTCATATAAATCAATGGAGTGCAATTATTAATTAATTATGACAATTTGACCCTCAAATTACATTAATTCAAAACAAGCACTCTTAGGCCAAATTAAGCACAATATCCAATAAAAGGCGCTGAAAAGTATAAAAAAACCATAAAAATGTCACTAAATAATATAGAAAACTTGAGTTCAGTCAGTCATCTGAAGTCACATTCAACCAAGCTGCCATAGCCTTAATACCACATGATTGTCGTCAGAGAGCAAAGTTGACCGAACTACCATAATTGCGTCACCATATCATGTATCATATATCCATTGGCATCCGAGAGCAAGCTCGACTGAACCGTCCCAACCATGTCGTATCTCAATCAATAGATCCATCAATGGATCAAATACTAACCCAAATCCATACCTAACCAATTGACTTACTGTGACACATAGCTTGGTGACACCCACCAGGTAGCTCATACCATAATAATCCTCCACATCATCATATATCAAGACAAGCATAACATTGCACAACAAAAATATGTATACATGTATCAATCCATATGTATAAGTATCATGCGTGCATATGATAATGATGGTAATTTCTATAATGAATATGAAAATCAATTCTAATGCATGCTCATAACCATGAATAACGTGATTTTTTGCATTGAACTGAGTGTCTCAAAGTGGAGGGTTATACTCCTAATTGATTTATAGAAAAAAAAATAGGAATGATCATTAGAATTTAAAACCTAAACCAATTTTAGATACCTCAAGAATAAGACCATGACTCAATACTAAGGAGTTGTATTTTCTATTTAAAAATGACGATGTCACATTTTTTCAAAGATCCTACTGAAAATTCAGAAAAGCTTTCCTTGTAAAATGAACACCCCCTTCTGAAAGAAGGGTCAATTGTATGCAACTTATGAAACTTATTGGGATGAAGAATAACCAAATCAACCTTTAATGAAAGGATGATGATGGTATTGAATTGTTAAATTTATTTATGTTATGTATTGGATGGAATAACAATTCATAAAAGGATGATTCTTATATTTCATTAAAAGTTTATGTGATATAGTCATATGTATTCAATGAAATATTGATTTAAAATTTTGAAAAGTTCAAATTGTTTAAATTTATGTAGAAATTAAGCATTGAGAATTTTGAAACATTTTAAAGAGATCGATGTGGTGAGTTTTATTTTCAATTATCTATAGGGAATGAGATTCTCTGGTGAATATCTTCACAACAAGATTCTATAAGTGTATGGATTTATGTAAGAAGGAAAATACAGTATGAAATATTGTATGATACAATATTTATTTCTTCTATAATTATGTCAAGTACTATAACTTACCTTCGATATTTTTAATTAAATTAGTTAGCAAGATTTTTTATCAGATATGAAACACTAAGACTTTGAAAGAGTCAAAGTTAATGATTTAGGGATTTGATGCTTAGTTGAAGCATATATTATCTGTTATGTTGACAATTGAATTGGAGAATAAAAGGTTATGAGATATCCAAAAGATTAGATATAATTTTATAGAACCAATTGTTTGTTTCATTGTTAATTATAAAAGAATGGTTCCAAGGGTAACTATTAGGAGTAAATGAAATTTGAAAATTTCCAATCTTATAACGAATCCAATTAAAACTAGTGCCTTTGTTGATATATTAGATATATAACTAAAAGGCTATGAGACATTGAAAGATTCACTTTCTGCTGAATTCAAAGAGTTTGGATTAAAAATGATAGTGAATTTATCATGTCTTTAAGAAGTTTAATGGGAATATAGTTGTCCTCTTCAGTAGGAGCATATAGAGACATATTGCCCATAGACAACGATAATTCATATTTTCAATTATTGATAATATAATTTCCTAAGAACAACTTTTATTAGATATAAAAAGGTAACAACTTAATTATAGGAATTAGATCTATAGAAATGGATACGAAAGTTGTTTACCTATTCTAGTCCAAGTACACTGATAATGTACTTAGGTGTTTAGTATTTCAGATATTTGATACTTGTGATGAATTAAAGATATCCATTATTCTATGTAAGTGTTGATATTTGAGTTCAAGATTATATGGAAAGTAACTTTAGAGGTCTTGATTCAGGTATATTTTACTTAGAGCAATATTATTTTAAGATTGGAAAGGTTCTAATGTAGCAATGGTTTAAGTCACAATATATTTTTTAATTAGTAGAAATGACTATTTAGATCAATAAGTTCCTCGCATTGTTTAAGATAGTAATGAATTGTATAATATTAGAGCCTTTAGGCTTGCAAAAGGAGTTAAGGTCTCATTAAAGATCCAAGTATGTATTTAGGCAATTTATTTTAATTAAGATATAAATTATAAGATTTAAGTAAGTACTCACCATAGAAAATCTTATAGAATTCTCTCACAGTACCACTATCTCAACAGTAACATGATTGTCATATGGTGATATGCAGGGACGGAGGTAGGTGGGGCCCAGTGGTGCACTGGGCCCCCCACCCCCAAGATTATTAAATAATTATATATATATACATGTATATATATATATATATTAGGACGGTTATTTAGAGGTTAATGGTGCACTGGGACTCCCAAAATTTAAAAAATTAAATATTTATACCCTCTATCTTAAATTCCTGGCTCCATCACTGGTGATATGGTATAAGATACTTAAATGATTGACTTAGTGCAAGTAGAAGATTGTTTGTTTATGCCCTACAACCAATTGGTTGGTTATAGTTTAGTGAAAAAATAATTTTTTAAAGGCATTTTTTATCTTATACATTTTCAGATATATATGATAAACTCCATGGGTTAAATATATATTGCAAATGAAATTATAATGAGATAATTCACATTGAATTCATGTATTATCCGTAAATTTTTCCCTGACATTGTTCTATTAAGACTGGACAGTAATATAACATAAAAAGACTAACATTCATTATGTTTTTCTTATTAAGGAAGTTGCTAATCTTATAGATTAAAATATGGAGATACTTAAACAAATATGTGAGTGCTTGCTAAAGAACAAGTTCATTGAACTACTCCCATATGAAAAATCTATTTAGAACATTACTTGTATGTTTATAGAAATTCTCATTGTGATTATTGTATATGTGATCATTTGACTTGAGATCTCCAAAGCTATCTCATATGAGAATTGCTATGTTTTGATACTACTCATGACATATTCTAGTTAAGGGTAGCTCTGTTGATAGTTAGCATGAACTATATGGAGGTAGTTGAGTGATCAATATAAGATTCATCACTTTAAAGTAATTCGGGATAATATTTCATTATTCTCTATAAGAATTGATTCAGAAAATCCTTGCTTAAGGTGAAATGACGCTTTGTAAATAATTTACTAATTTGATTAATATAATCAAATACTAATGGTGGAGAGCTAACATGATTGGACTCTAATAGAACAGACATTAATTTCATTCTTTATGCTTAATAGAAACATTATATGATAAAACGATTGAATTACATGAAAAAATCATACACAAAAAGGTTAGTCAGAACTAGTTTTATATTCTTAAATATTTGGATGGTCATGATATGTTGGTAGATGCTAATCTTGATCTATGGATATAAATTATTTAATTAGAGAATTAAAGATAAATTAAAATTTTTAATTTAACTAATCATAAATACACTTTAGGGCTATAATTTATATCCATTGTCAATATATTTTGGAACCAATCGGTCACAACAATGAACATGTTAAAGAGTGGAAAAGAGATTTTAATCAATTTAGACTTGATTGTAAAGTTTGATATACTTTATGATTAAATATGAGATACTTAATAAATAAGGATTTAGGAATAATTAGTATTTAATTAGAATTAATTGTAATTTCAATTATTAATTTCAATTAAATTACTAAAATGTCAAAAACTTATTATAAATTACTGTTAGAGTTTAGACACTTATGCAACTACAATAGTTGAGATAAATCGATTTTAAAAACAATTTGAGGGATATGACAAGAAAATAATCAAACTTCAAATAACGTATGAATTATGATTTATGTTTTATTATGATTTACGCTTTAATCATTTTCTAGAATTTAGATGACCTTGACTTTCAAAAAATCAAATACGAAAAGTTTTTATAAACATTTTACTGTGTGGGGGATTGTATCCCGTCTTGATTTCCTAACATATGGATACTTTGACAAGAGGCTATAGTGGCAGAATTATCAAAGGTTTAAATTATAAAGTTGAAGATTGGCTCTCTAATTATTATTAAAATTTTATCCCAAAATAAATGATATATTTGATATTTGTTCATGGATGGATATACTCGTGTATAACCTTCATATGTATTCTGTATATAAATAGCGACATGCACCTATTGAAATGTGGCACTTGGGATAAAATCAAGTAGAGTTGCAATTAAAAGTCCATCATAATAGCGGATTGTTTGATTCTCTACATTCCATTGGGAAATATCCAAGGACAATTACATGTACAGCATTAATAGGTAAATTCATTGAAAATTCACTTCTTTCACAAAGTCTTTACAACCCTTAACAAGTTCGTAAGTATGAAATAGTTTTCCCATTTGCTCTTAAGAAGTCATATAAATATGCCCCAAACTTTCAATCAGAGTTTATCTTACATAAACTCGTCTCATTCTCTCCATTTCCCAGAATTTTAAGAGATTAAGATAAATCGATTTAAAATCTACTAACTAACCAAATATCCTATATTTAAAAAATAGAGAGGAAAGTTCCATGACCAGTTTCATTATACTTAAATTTCAAAGGCACTCGATATAGTAATCTGAATATCTAAATAATTCAAATTTAAGTCTTAATCTATTTTATGAAGGGGTTTTGAACCATTGATTTTTGGTTTAGATGATTAAAGTTGAAAGTTAACAGAAAACTGCTGATTAGAATTAAGTTCCAGGCGCCAGTTTTATGATTAAATCAGCAGTCTGCAAAGATACCAAAAGAACTGTAACAGATTAGGAAAAGTGTTCATAATAATTTATCAAATTTAGGACCACCACATGTTTGTTAAGTGAACAATAGATAGAGCGGAGAGCACTGTCCTAAAGCGAATGTCCAAGCCTGCTTTCCACAAGGTACGAGGGAATCAAACAAGGCCTGCCCATCAAGACAAGTCCAATCGTTCTTATTTTTTACGGATACTCTATTCGAATTGTACCACCCATCAATGATTGGCTTAGGTTTCACGTATCCTTGCTGCGATGGCGTACATCCATCGAAATTCGAAAAGAGACCACAGAATGATAGGAAAATGGAAGTCCTTAGCCCTAAGAGACTGAAAGCCCCTCAAACCTTCTGTTCTTCTTCTCTTAACGTGGTAATGTTTCCAAATTAATTAGACACGTTTCCTGTAAAAGAAGGGAATGTCATTAATGACAACCGATCATGAAATTGTATCCCTTTGTTAACTCTAGCAACCCAACAAGCATTTGAAAGCATTTAGCCTAATGACATGCAGTATATTCCTCATTGCCTTCAGATGATGTGTTCAACCTCTCCATTGATCATTCCAATCTTAGCTAACATTAAAGGAACTAAGTTCATTGCGTTACATTACACTTATTGCACAAATGCTCAGTTCATCTCCGTCTTGTAATTAAATTTTAAAAAAAAAAAAAAAGGTGAAAGCCTTCTTTTTTCTTGAAATCGATATACCCTTTAGAATTTAGAATAAGCAACACTTAGTAATTCAGACATCGAGAGTTTGATAATTATATTGTTCTTACTTGACTTCACCTGACATTTAGCTATATATTGAATTATGCTTCTATTTGTCTTTGTAAGTGAAGAATAAAGCACAACGTAGGCGCTTGCTGCAGGAGACTAATCGAGAGATGACCTCTGCTGATATCCCTTTGGGTTCATGAAATTAATTTTCATTCACAAATCTTTGTTGCTCTCGAATGGTATTGTTCTTATGTTCTATGACACATATATTTTTAACAATTATTTGGAGTTAAAAAAAATTCATAATAAGAAATTAAACAGAAAGGGCAGTCAAAGATCTTCCCACATTAAGAGATGCGGTCAATGTGACTGATATTAACATAGCATGTACGTGAAAGGTTGCTCTCATTTTGGTTCGCATGATTGTATTGTGGCCTCAGATTATGATCTCTTTTTACAACTTTACAAAAAAAGTGGAAGACAACATTTATGGATGCATTTTAGTCAAAGATTATAACCTTTTGACCATTAATATTAAAAATCAATTGATGACACTTTTTTTCTTATTATTCAAATGCCACAAAGGTCCTCTATTAGTGCTTGTAAAGTTTGATTTGAATTCTTGTGAAAGATTTTGATGTGGACTGTATATTCCACACATCTTAAGTTGCCAGGTGTTTAACTAGTTCTATATTGGATGTTGCTTTGCATCTTTCTTTCTATAAATTTGTTGTTTGAATATAAATTAACGATACAATATGTAATTATATGATATTATTATTCAATATATGTGATTTTGTTTTTAAGTGTAATTACAGTAATTAGTGACCTATCAGTACAATAAAATAAAGATAGTAGTAATATATAAATTATTTAGAACTTCTGCAATTTAATTCAATTTTAATTTTATAAATTAAATACAAATTTTAAAATTGATACATATCTCTTTATTGTAAATATGAAAAAGTTATTATAACTACTTTACATGTACTATGTAAAGTGAATTAATTAAACTTTAAATCAATGTTTTAAAATCGGATTGGAAGTTAAACTGATAAGACAAAAGGTTTAATATTTAAAAGTTTCAATCAGTATTACATTTTAGCTCAAAGGTTATGTTTAACAATTTTAATGATAACTTTATAATATTTCAAAATTCAAACTAGATTTATTTCCTTATATAACAATGGTATAATTCTTAAAAGGAAATAAATTCATAGAATAATTGCTTCATTTCTTACATAAACCTTTTTTATGAACTTGCCTACTTAGAAATGGTACCATAACATCTGGAAGTTTTTATGAAATCTAATAAACAGCTCCGAAAGCCTTGATAGAATGTTCTTCTTAACATCTGAATATCGAAGATTTCAGTAGGAAAGATATCGTAGATTAAGCAATGGTTACTTGAAGAAAATGTCTACTTAAGAAAGAGTCATTGCATTTGCGATAAATACGAGACTTGCAAAATAACCTAGTAGTATCAATATTCTTGAAAGTCTTATCAAATTCTTTATGCCCTAGAAACTGAAATCACTTTATTGAGAGAGAATATTAATTCCTTTATATATTTCTGGTTGAGAGCTTGCAAAATTTTGAAAAACACAAGTGTGAAAGGTTGAAGAACCTTGAAAAATATGTATTTTTGAGCTTGGCGAGGCTCATGAAAATTTACTGCTTGGATTTTATAGTGAAATACTCAAGTTGAATACTTAAGGATTGGACGTAGGCCTCGTTATAAGCTGAACTAGTATAAATTGATTATGTCATTCTTTCTCTCTTCCTAACTTTAAAATTTTCGCATTATAAGTTTGTGTTTTCAACAGCCTCCTTCGTATTTACAATAGGCTCCTTTTGTTTTTCTATTACAAGAGGTTCATTTCATTTTTAAGCATTAACAGGTTCCTATCGATTAAAAGATTCATTTTGTTTTTGAGCGTTAACAGGCTCCTTTCGTTTTTAATCGCTAGCAGACTCCTATGAATTAGCAGACTCCTTTTCTTTTGAGCACTAACAGGCTCCCTTCTATTAACAGGATCTTTTTGTTTGTAACATTAACATGATCCTTTCGAAAGTTGATAGGACCTTTCTATTTATAAACTTATTTTTATTTAGCAGGATCTTATCAACTTGAAAGTACCTTGAAATTTTTTTTACACACAATTCACCCCCCTCTGGCATGTGTTTGCTTTATCATTACACCATTATAAAACCAACCAAAATTTGAACAAATTTTAAAATTTTAAAATATGGTTGAAAGAGATTGTCCTTATTTGTCAAAGAATTTCAAGTTTAATTAAAATAAAGATTGTTAAATTAAATTTAATTGATTTAAACTTTAGTTTATAAAAAATTATTAATTAATAAAAATTGACCGATTAATTAATAAACTTATTAAAGTAAATAAAACCGAAAAGTTAGACGATTTAAAATTTTTACGATTGAACTGGCTGAGCAGGTTGAGTTTTTCAATCAATGCTTTGATTTTATAATATATGAACCTTTAATTATAATAATTAAGTTATAAAATAAAATTAAAATTTTAATAAATTAATTTGATTTCAAATATTATTTTAACATTTTTTTTAAGTTGTTATAATTATTCTTTGTGTACATGCATTGATAAGTATAAAATTCAACAAAATATTAAAAGTATATAAAGTATGGACTGCACAAAATTTAGGAAAATATCTATTGAATATCTTTGCATTACGTTAAATTAATATATTTAATTATATAATATGAAATCATTTTTATTAAGCCAACTATATAAAGCTTGTTTTTTAATCTAATATTAATTTTTTATTATTTAAAAATAAATTGTAGTTAATTTTCGGATAAATTATAAAAAATCTTAAATTTTACTTAATTTTATAGTACTAAACAAAATTACTAAAAATAACAATAAAATATTCCAAGTTTGATTTTTCAATTGTTAATCCTCTAGTTAACGGTACTATATGGATACTAAAATTTTATATCAAATTCTTAAAATTAAAATTTTTTTCAAAAAGATCCGTTGATCAATAGCGTTATATTAGGGCGATCATGCTTATTTAGGGCTAGAGTCCTTCTTAGGGCCTTCTATTATCTCTTAACCTTTGCAAGCTTTTATTTTTGTTCTTTTTCTTTAGTAAAAGATTCTAAAGGACTTTCGAGAAGGCAAGACCCTAGAGACGGCACTACCTATAAAGTAAAACAATGGCAGTTCACAGTTGGTCAACCTTAAATGATAAATGTTAGGTCCGGGTCTCGTTTCCTATCCCAAGGCAACCGCTCGGGGTCGTCGAGTAAGGATCACGAGAGGGGAGGGTCGAAAACATTCAAATTTAAAGGATCAGCAGCGTGAAAAAATGGCGGGTTTGCTGCAGCGACAAAAATGTTCGCCGCGGCGGACGCCTCGCAGGAGAAGTTCGCCGCGGCGAGCTCTCAAATTTTGAAACTCGACACCCAACATTTAAGAACCAATACTAACACATACAACACACTCTCATATACAAAAGGAACTTCAATTCTCCATGTCATTACAATTTCAAAGAGATTGAACAAATTTTACTAACATAGCATCATACATATCAAAGCTGAATACAAATACAAAATGATGCTCAATGTTGATGTGCTTATAAAGCTAACCAAAGCCACTAACTTAGTACAAAAGTCTCTAACTATCTTGGAGTTGCCGATGCCTTGCAAGGATCAACGATCTTCTCGTTCTACACCTGAGGAGTGGAAGATAATGGGGTGAGCTACGAAGCTCAGTGGCTTATACATTTATAGCCATTGCCAACGAGCCACACACTTAGGCATATATAAACATATATATGTAGCAATTCAATACTTAACAATTTACTCACAATCTCATAGCTATCAAAATGTCATCACAAAGAACATGTCATGTAATTTCTTCATCACAACATAACAATTAATTATGCATCATGCTTAGCAAATCAATAATGGAATGCACAATAAATTGCTCGAGAGTTCAGTGGAACAAAACGGATAAACCGAAGTTTATACCGTGAACGAAACGAGTCTGATTTCTCAGGATCTCGTGGCCTCAAGCGGGTAGTCGGGAGAAGGCTATATGTCGACGTGCACGTGACTAACGAAACGTTCCTCTCTTGCCCAAACACAATCAAATGTCAAT
>JAOSBM010000205.1:14355255-14365862 GCA_027568955.1 Erythroxylum tenue
CAAAATGTCCAAGAGACAGAACATAAATCGGACTAAATTTGCTTAAAATGCTAACCCCTAATTTGGGGCGTTACATTGACAATCCAAGTTTAATGTTGTCCTTCCTCTTGCTCTTGGATCAGGTCTGCTTGATTTCCTATAACAAACCAAGCTCACGTTCAAACAACATTCAAAGGAAGTTCATAAAGCTTCAAAAATCAAAAGTGCTAAAATTGAACTATAACCTTTTCAAACTTAGACTTTTGGGTCAATTTTCTCATGATCGTTCTGATCAGGTAAATGAAGAAATTTGGTAACACTTTTTTCTAGAAAAGTATTTTTCATTGTCTTAAGTTTCTAATGACACCGAAATCATTCAATTTGGTTTAGTAATCCGAAAGTTATACTCCAAACATGGTGTTACTATCCTTATGCTGAAACAATATTCTACACTCAATTTCCATCCAAATATTGAGATCCTTAGAGACTGAATTACAACTTCATTTCTTCATAAAACTTGTAACCCTATGTCTCTAGTTTACGCCAAATTAAAAATCACTCAATTTAGACATCTACAGTAAAAGTTATGCCCAAAATATCAAAATATGTATGTGCAGGAAAATGGATTTCGCCGTGGCAAAATTGTTGGAGTTCTCCTCGGCGAACGTTTCCAGAAACCTCCCGAAGACCTGTTTTTTGACATTCTTCATCTATGTACTTTCCATCTTCAAATATAACCCATCTTAACCCTAAATCACCTCTTCTACTTCATTTCCAAGCTCATTTCAAACTAATATCACTAACAATTACATCAAAATCTATCTTTGATCATTAACCCTAAAGATTAAAACATTTTTCATACACCACTCAACAACTACTTCCTACACCCATTCAACCCCATGTTCACTTCTAACTATCACTAAATAAGGTTCATTCATCAAATCAAAAAAGGTTAATACTTATACTTACTTGTTTAGCTCCAAGATTCTTCAAAACCTTAGCTTCCTTCTTCTTCTTCCTCTCTTCCACGACACTCTCCTCTCAACAAGGCAAAAATTACTTCTTCTTCTAACTTACACTCTTAAAGCTTGTAAAATGACCCGTATGCCCTCCAACATAAGCCTTATAACCTTTAGGCTTAAGTGCTCTTCCAATTCTACCCCTTCTTTCATTTAATCCAACTACTACTTTAGGCCATAATTTAACACCTGACATTAATTTAATTCTAACTTTGGCCTAATAATTAAACTCCAAATAAAATGGTTTATCTAGCAAGACCACAAAAAGATTAATTTAAATCATGCCTATTCATCAAGAAAAATTTCAGGGGCCAACAATAAATCACTACTTTTTGTTTTCAAAACACCCTTTTCTTCTCACTACAACAATCCAACAAGTATTTCATATCATTCAATACTGATTATCACATCACATTTTGTCACACTTTATCAAGTACATCCAAATAGTCATATTTTCATAAGCACATCAGATAAGCTAGCATTTCATATCACAACACATCCTCATTTACTCTTCAACTGTATTTCAATCAATTTAGTAATTCATTTCAATTCAAACATATGAAACATATAAAAATGTATATGCAAATGAACATATGTCTCCATTCATTGTTACTTTGTTGTGACTGAGCGCCTCTTTACTGTGTCGAATCCGTTGTGGATACTAGGCTCATTTCATATACTTTTTTGTACCTATTATGGATACCGGACTCATTTTATATACTGTCCCGTACCCATTATGTTTCTGGTCTCATTGATAACTGAGCCTGTGGCTTTTTGTACACATTTCTAAGCTTTAAGCTATTTTTCACGTTGGTCACGCTGGTCACAACTCCTTTAAGTGATCATGAATTTCAATGCAATGCATCATTTCATATGTCATATTTCATTACCTTTCATTCTTGTGTGATCCTGTCACATGTATTAATTTCATCGGATCCAAGTCTGACAATTCATATTCAATTATTCACACAGTTCATATTCATTCCGACATTTCACATTCAATTACTCTCACGTTCATATTTATTCTGGCATTTTATATCCAATTGTTCACATATTTCATTTTCAATATACAGATCATATAAAAGCGCATATAATTGAGTTACACATCTAGGTTAACTCACAGTATGCTATAGATAAGCTATTGCCTTAACGATCCGACAATGACTAGATGCGGACGATCTACTTGTGCTGCTTTAATCATACAATACACATATGTAGTTCACACATTACTAAGTTTATCAATCATATGATTATTCAATCATACACATGTTTATATGTCATGCTTAATGCATGCTCAATTGACTATCCCTAATATGTATCCTTATTCACAATTCTTAGTCATTCACTCATCATAGCTTGTATATAACTTGTTTGCAATTAGTGTATGCCTTAATTAAGTTTGATTAATTTAAATTCATCAATCATACATTCATCAATCCTTTTCTAGCATTATATATATTCACATAATTTCCCGATTCTGATCAATTATACCTAATTCATTTCTTATATCCTTTTAATCACATTTGCATTCATAAGAACATCTTTATACCATTAACAACTCATACTTCCCAAATTCATATGCATTGATATCAAACAATCCATTCCTCAAATTATAACAGCAATTATAACAACCTAAACTTATCAAACCTTTAACCAATTAATATAACAACAATTTAGGTTCATTTAAAGCTTCAATCAAGTCCAAATGCACCTAAGTAAAGTAAATTATCCTTAGTTGGTTCAAATATCACACAAAACTGAACTTTTCTCACTTCAAGGCATTGCCCACAATTGTGGGAAGGAGCTTATGTAGCTCCCACGATCATGGGATAGGTAATCTGAAGGTGCATTATCCAGTTTCCATCAATTTTTCCAAATTCTTACTTCTTTATACCAAATTCAAAACATCTTCATCAAAGTCCATTAATTATACCTCAATTATACCTTAATTATTCCTCAATCCCTCATCAATTTCATATCCAATTCCAACTTAAAATCATTCAATTGGTAGCTCACAAACTTTGGTCTTTCATGCATCAAAAATCAAAACATAAACTTTCATTCACTAATATACATGTAGTCCTAGTTTTCCTTTCCTTATCATAAATTTATCTTCATTATATTTCAAATCCCAATCTAATTCTTCAATAAAACAACCTATAGCCTACAGTTTTATACATCAAAATCAAGACACAAAAGTATCCAAATGTAAGTATCATTTTTCAGCACAATTCATCATTAACATCATATACAATCCATCTCAATTCAATCATGCATCATAACCCTTCTGTTATAACATACCATAAAGATCAATCTTTTACTTACTCGTCTAACTCAAATTTCAGCTCAATTCATCAAGCTAACTTAGCTGTTCATGCATGCAAAATCATCACCAATTCAAGGTAGAAATAATTTGGTTTTAGGCTAGGATAAAAGACCACTACAAGAACTATAATATTATGGTTCTATAGATATCTTGTGAAGGATAAAAGTATGGATTTAGTGTAGCAATTTAGCAAGACTTATACCAAAATATAGAGATGAGATAGAAGTAAGTTTCAGTGGGGAGAGTGAAGAAGGAAGACAAATGAACTCAGCAGAAACTTTCCAGCATTTGCTTAATTCAACTAGGTGCAAGGTGTCATTATCTTAGATTAACATTTGCCCTTAGGCATGTACTCCATTTGTCATGTATATATGCTGCCATATGTCACTTAGTTACTTAGTCCATTTGTCACACAACCATTTGTCAATTAATTAGTTATGTCATTTGTCACATAATTCATAGGCTTAGTTATCCTAATTTTTCATGTAACAACTTGTCTTGCAACTTGACATTTTTTCTAAACTAAATGTACATTTTAATTCGTCAATCTCTCAATTGTAACAATTAGTTCCAAGTTACTAATTATAATCTATCAGTTCTTTACATTGGTTAACCAAAATATAAAACATTGGAAATGCATATTTCAGTCACATTCATTTTAGTTTCATACTCCGGAATATGTCAATTGGGTGCAATTTGTCTAAATTACAATTCATGTGTGTATGGTAACATGATGCATATGAATACAATCATAAAATCATGTCACAAATGTACCAAATTCATTCTATATGATGTCACTCATGTGACTCAATAGTCTCGCACTTTAAATCCTTCAACAACGTAAGAGACGGAATATTATTACAGGCTAGTTATTGCAACTTCATATTTCTACAACCTATCACAACTTCATTGAATTGTCTAATGAGTTGCTCATATTGACCTTATATGGTGTTTATAGTGAACTCTGATTCCATGGCACTCGTTCCTCCTCACTTATTTCTGCTATTGGATGAGTTTTTGTTTCAAATTTGTCATAATAAATTTTCAAGAAAATATTAGTAGTAACAAGCACTTTCTCACATATTTCTCTCAAAATTTACTCTACTCACAACATAAATTCTTGAGTAAAGGTTCTTATGCTTTGTGAACTTAAATTTGAATATGTTTTTTTAGTTTGTTATCGTGATTAAAATTAGAATTTTGAATATAATTTTTATTGTTACTTATAATCTAAAAATCAGTATTCTGAAGTGGAATTGAAAGATATTATTCATATGATTTGTGTTAGTAAACTTGTCACTTTGTTTAACAACATATTATATAACATATATATAGTTTTGTATTATTTTAGATTAATATATACATAGCAATTATAACTAAACTGACACATAAGCCTATCCTTAGTTTCGTATTGTACCAGCAAAACCCGGACTTCGTCCAGGACCGATCTAAGATCCTTTCATTGTAACAATATAGGATTTAATTACAGGCACAACTGAACAGAACGCTTTACACGAAAATGTACGGAAATGAGCTTAATTGAAGGACTAATTGTTGGTGAGCGAATTGCCCAACTTACAAGTATATGTTCCTTTTGTGGGGCATGTAAATGCTATAATTAATGCATGGGGAACCATCCGAAAACAAATTGGTGTGTCAAATATCAATTGTTGTCGATGAAAAGGGGGGGAATATATGGAGACATATCACTGCACACTATCATTATGATTCTCTGCTTCACACATGTAAGATATCAAATCATCATGCATGGATCGCGATGTTGGTAGGGGAAATGTCGATCGTTTATGACAATGTCGATTCCTTTCACGTATACCACACGAGAAGTCTTGATGTACTTGTCCTTTTGAGGAATGTTGTTGCTTAGTCATAATGGACGTTTAGACTAGAAAGATCTGATAGATACAACATCAAAATAATTCAAGGCCTAGCTCTAGAGATGTAAACTTATATTGGCCATAAAATGTCTGCAGACTACTAGTAAGTTTTGTGATAAAAGGGATATATGTAGGATCCTTACTTGAGGTAGGTATTTGTCCACATCTGCAAGTGCATGCCCCTTCTTGGAGCAAAAGGTTGAATCCTCAATCTCAAGGACCCCCTACATTTCGGTCAGACGAAGTAATTAGGGGAAGTAAATCAGGTACTCAGCGGCCCGCTAAAGGGAGATGAGCAGCCCACAGACTTACAAAGAGCCCACCCTAAAAGCTTACAAGGGGTTCAAAAATGTTGCTCCCATACTACAAACTGTAAGATTCGAACCTTACATCTTTGAACAAATCTGCCCCTCCGAAAACAATTGAGCTACAACCTGCAGGCATGCATGCCCCTTCTTGAATATAGTGGCAGTGGCAGAGCTATCATCGTAGTTTTTACACGTATTTATTGGAGCTGATGCTTGCTATGGTATCTAGCAAGTAAAGTTCTACACCTTGCATTAAAAAATTGAAGACGTTTGCGTTTTTTTTTCCCCTTAATAAACACGTTTCTCGTACATAAACAGCAGTTGAATAGATTATTTTTTTAGCAGAATATATTTTTAATGGTAAAACTGAAGCATCTAAAAGCTAAAAGCAGAACGGCCACATAGATTTGGTTATGATGCTCTGAGATTTTTCAGATTTCCTGTGTTTTCTTTATCTTACCTGGAGATGGATGAAATATAAACAAGGGTTGGTTATGATTTAGAGTTGGAATGGAAATGGATAACTCCAAGCATTATTGTCAAATTATTAACAATTGATGCACGTACATTCATGGTTTCGCTGTTTTCACTTATTTCATTACTTTCCCTGTCAATGAATTTTGTGTATGTACATCTAAAAATAAAGCAACCATCAATTGACTAATGTGTAAAATCGAACCTCAAATAACGAAAAAAGTCCTCCATAATGGTCTTATTAAGGCACATTTTTCATGGGAACCAAAAGGAAAATGAAAAGAAGAAATAATTAGTAAAGGTAGAAACTAGAACTCGGGATCAGATCGTCCGTGAAATATATATGTGGATGAAAAGCCATAGCATTAAAAGAGACCATGCCAGAAACTTGCCACCATACGTTGGCTGTGCCCTTTCCAAATCAAAGACCAAAAACCAAAACAATCAACAAAAGGAAGTGTTCACAATTTTCTCATTGTAATGATTGGACTTTTTGATTCATTTTACCTGAACTCAAGCCTTCTTTTCCCAACATGAAATCTTGAGCGTGTTCACTTGGTTCCCCTGTCCAATTATGTTGATATTATCACCGAATTTGCCCTTTTGATCCTATCCACAAAATCTATGACCTCGTCATAACGTATTTAGCTACGTTTCTTTTGTTTTTGGCAAAGAACAGACGGACCTGAGTACCAAGTAAAAGTTAAACTCCAGGAGCTTGTGAAAACTTCATCTTCTCTTCCTTAACAGGTGCACTCGGTGATACGGTGTAGTAAGATAAACAATAATAGCATGTGTAATCATCATTAAATTTTCATATTTTTAATAATAATAATAATTTATTATTATTGTTGTTGTTGTTGCGGTTGTTGTAATTATAACTTTTTAAATGTGTAATAAATAAATTGTTTGAGTATGAATGATATCTTAGAAACTTCCTATTCCACATAACTTTGTAAACAAACTAATATACCTCAGACTTCAAACCCTTAAAAGATTATGATAAATGTAAGGAACTCAAAATGCAAGACTTCAAACCTTTAGCTAGTTGTTAACTGCTCCTGTAGATCAAGCTTCCATGTTTTACTAATCTTTAAAAAGTCATACCTACTAATTCACAACTTTCATGTATCAATGAGCACCCCAATCAAAACAAAAGGTATAAAGAAGGGGGCAAGAGAGGCAGAGATCTCAACAATCATCACTGTGCTTAAATTAATCTGCAATTGGGATATGCACTAATTCCATTCCATGTGCATCCCAAGCAAGCACTCAACAGTTATTAGTTGGCAGTGTACACTCAGGCCTTAGCGTTATTCCAACACCAATTCCCACAATAGGATATGTTGTGCATGTGCAGAGAAGTCAGCGAGCCTCATAAGAGAGCCAAGATACGTAGGTGAGAAAATCCCACATGGCCTACCAATCAAGGCTCTGATGAAAATGAGCTTCTCCATTGATTGGACAATGCTGCTTTCATTATTTTAATTAGGTACAAGACTTCAATTACACTTATTTTATATATTAATTTTGCAGCTGCAATACTCCAATGAGCCAGTTTGCTTTCATCAGCTTTACCATTCTAAAACACTTGACAGAAAAGAAGAAAACTCAAGTCACTTTGTTGAGCTTCTCTTCCTTATCTCCTTTGTTGCAACTTTCCTGATCACAGTCACAACCATCCTTGGGACTCTCCAATGCTCTCTTCTCTTGCTCTTCGTCCGCCACATCATCGAAATCATTCTCTCTAGCACCACTGTTCATCAACTTTCTTTCTGCTCTTTCATTTAATATCTCGAGCAGTTCACTTACTGCCTTCTCTTTGCGCCTCCTGTTCTTGAGCAAAACCTCACTGACGTCAGCAGGAGTTATCTCTGCTTTATCAATCACATCCTCCAATTGCTTCAAGATCTCACCTTCCAAGTCTCCTTCCTCGTACCCAAGATAGTTGTGTAACAAAATCTTCAATGCAGCAAAAGAGCAGTAACTCATGAAAATGTGCATGTCCATCCTGCCACTTCTCAACAATGCGGGGTCAAGCTTCTCAATGTGGTTTGTCGTGAACACAAAAATCTTCTCACTGCCACAACATGACCATAACCCGTCAGTGAAATTTAATAACCCCGATAAAGTTATCCAATTTCCACCATCTTCACCACTACTACCAACTGCACAACCCGACCCAGATCGCATATCCGGATCATAGTAACTCCTCCCAGTTGAACCATCATTACCCTTACTCTTCTTTCTGTTACTCAGATTAATAGAACAATCAATATCTTCAATGACAATTAATGATTTCGAGCTTGTCTTCATCAAAAGTTTCCTCAGCTCTGAGTTGTTGTGGACCTCAGTCAATTCGAGATCGTAAATGTCATAACCAAGATAATTGGCCATAGACGCAATCATGCTTGACTTACCAGTACCAGGAGGTCCATAAAGCAAATAACCTCTCTTCCACGCTCTCCCAGTCCTCTGATAAAACGTTTGTCCATTAGCGAAATCTTTCAGATCTTCCATGATCTCTATTTTTTTAAAAGGGTCCATAGCCAAAGTATCAAAAGTACTTGGATGCTTAAAAGGAACGGACTCCCATGGATGTCCTCTGGAATCCAACGAGCCGCCTCTTGAATTCGTGTATAAAAACCTGTCTTGATTCTTCCTTCTTATGTCATTAGCCTTCTCCATTATATAATCAAGATAAGAGTCAAGAATCAAGTTCTTATCTTTCTTCTTAATTCGGAGAGTGAAGCCTCTCTTTTCATCAGGCAATGGACGCCATGAAAAGGTCTGAGCTTGTCTCTGAGTCACAACATGTTCCCAGAGCAACGTAACACCCTTAAACGTATCGAGAATGGTATCGTTGTTTGTGAGACCAAATGTTATGGCGCTGGAGTTGAGAGCACGAGTGAGGCTCAAGCGGCTACCGGATATTGAAACAGAGGAGCTTAAGTAGAGTTGCACAGCGTTGTAGAGCTCATTGGTGTTGACTCCATCGATCTCAGTGATATCAAAGTAGCAGTAAGAAGAGAACATGTTGATGATCTTGTTAAAGAACTTGAGGACAGCAAAGCGTAGCTCTGGTGGGAATAGAGCTTGGAGGAGAGTCTGGCAAAAGGCCAACAGTCCCAGAAGTGAAGCCAAAGACGTCCAGTGTTCCTTCATTGTGGTCGTTTTGTCGTGTTCTTTGCTTGTTTATTCCGTGAGTATGGGGTGCCTTGAGTGGGTTTTGGTGATGAAAAGATGGAAAAGATTGGTTCTTTGTGTTAAGAAGGACAGAAATGATAGTGGGTATGTACAGTCTTATAAGTGAGCGGGGGAGGAAGAGTAGAGGAAAGGAGTTGTCATGGAGTTTTGGAAGAGAGGTGTTTGCTCAATTTATAGACAAAGTGGTGGTGGGTTAGATGAAGAGAGGGGAGAAAGAGAATAAAGGAAAAGGCATGAAAAGGGCAAGGGGTATTCAAATTCAGAGGCATTTGTCATAAGTACAAGGAAAATAGGAAATGGTGAGAGGGAAAAGGAACAGAAAGGAATTTATTCTGGAGCTTTTGGTTGGAGAAGATCACATATAGGCCCTATACCTGGAGCTGGGGTTTTGAGCATTGTTACGGGTTTTGTACCGTTCCGGTCGGAAGATATCGCACCGGTTGGAGGTCGGTACTTAAAACCTAACTTTGGTACCGGCCAAAAATACCGGCCGGTACCGGGGTTTTCTGTTGGGTACCGGCCAGTACTCATAGTACCGGAAAATTTCGGTACATTTCAAAAAAATTTAAAAATCGGAGGACTTATTTGCAAAATAAAATTACCTAACCCCCCCCTCCCGACCCCGACTCTGTTACCCCTCTTTTCTTTGGTCTTCTGACTCTCACCCTCTCTTACTCTTCTCTCTAACTCTCACCCTTTCTCTCTCACTCTCTCGCTCTCACCGTCTTTGTCGTCGGCGTCTGAATCGTCTCACCGTCACTGACGCTCGGTTGCTTTCTCTCCCCGATTGTTCTCCTCCTCGACATCGCCTCATCGTGTAGATCTGGCCTCTGGGTTTGCGAAGACCGCCGCACCTCTCCTGCTCGCCGCACCACCGAATGACCACCGACCCTCCGACAACGACCCCACCACCTGAAGCCCCAACCCAAATACCCAAGTGAAGACCCGAGTGACCCGACGGTTAACAAAATTTTTTGGGTGTGTGTTGACTGTTGAATCTTGATTTTGTTGGTTGATCCGTAGATGAGTTGATCTGTTCTCTGTGTTTCCAAAAATTGCTAGTAAATGGATTTTTTTTGTGTTGTGGATTGGAAATGGATTGGATTTTTCGTGTATTAGTGTTGATCAGTTGATGAAAATGTTGTCGGTGGGTGGACTTGTGGAGGATTGGGTTTGGATTTTTTAATACCGAAGTTGAAGTGTGAAGTTTGAACTGTTGAGGATTTGGAATGGATTAATTACTAATTAGTGAATATTGATTGTTTTGTTTTAGAATTGTTTTGGAAATTGGAATGAGGATTGGTTTCAAAAATTTTGGAATGGAATTTTTGAATGTTTGGAAATTAGAATTGTTTTGGAATGGAATTTTTGAAGTTGATAATTTGAAATTGTTGGATTG
>JAOSBM010000205.1:14372437-14384967 GCA_027568955.1 Erythroxylum tenue
AGCCCATAAGCCCAAAATCCATCAACTTATAAGACACCTTCTCTTCTTCTTTCTTTATACTTACACTTGGGCCCATTATCTTTGAGCCCATTAGCCTTTTAACTTAGTCCAACTAACCAACTAACACATTAATTGCCTTAGCTTAGGCTACCTAACTAATTAATGTCATCTAACTCCATTAATGCTATCATGCAAAATTTATATCAACTTAATTGAATCTAATCATGCTTAACCCTAATCATGCTTAATTAAATAATAAATAAATAATTAAATTAAAAAAAATTCAGGGGCTAATAGTTAATCTTTTTACGTTCTATTAATGTCCAATCTTAACAGAACAATAACTAGGAACATTTAGGAATAATACATAAATGTAATATGAATCTCATAATTATAATCTCATTATAATTTTATTTGCAATGTACAATTATCTCATGAACTTTATCATATATATCTAAACATGTACAAGATAAATAATGTCTTTAAATAATTTGTCACTAAACTACAATCAAAGCGATTGACTGTAAGACATAAATCGACAAATTGATAGGAAGAGGAAGAGCAATAAGGAGAGAGAATAGCCGATAGGCGAGATCGACCTCTATCACTACTCTCTACAAATTGCCTCTGCCTTTGCATCTTTTTGTTTTCTTTTCTTTAGGTCACTATAACGTTCTTAGTCGAAGAAATGTGATCTTCTTCTCTTGCGGGTTGCAATGACCACAAATTAAACATGAATATTACGTAACAGTAGAATTATGGATATTTTGGACGAACAGTTCAGTTCTCCTCAACGTATTACTTCAAACAATGCTTTATCCTAGTATTGCGTATCGCCCACCAAATATAAATTTTAACCTGTAACACATGCAACACATTGCATCATTTAATAAATACTTCAAGGAATTTTAGTTTTTCTTCTTCCAAATTAAAAGGGTTAATTGAATCAAAACAATGAAACATGTAAATTTCATAGAATAGTTTCGCAAGTAGGCAATAGCAACCATAAGACATGGAGAGTCCTAATGTTTCGGTTTGAATGACACAATGTATCACCTCCATAAAGCTTGCCCCCAAGTTGAAGTCTTAAACAATATAAAAGATGTACATAATACTTTCATAGAAAATAAGAGAAAAGTCCAATTAGAATAATGAATTTTGAGAAATACATATCTTTTAAAGTTGAGTGTGTATAGAGAGAGAGAGTGAGAAAGATTTTTGTTATAATTCATCTTAATTTCATAAAATTTTGCATTATCTCTAATTTGTACTGAGGAAAATCATTATACCATTTTAATATAGTAGACATTTTATTGAAGTTATGATCTCGTCATTTTCTGATCATTTTGACAACTTTAAAAAACTTGGTATCTATCTTCAATTCCCTTACTTTTATATTATTTTTAGTGCCAATCTTAATCACACAAATGAGTGAGCTGTTTGTCTTGTCGACACCGGGTATGCAGCTGAGTAGACTGACAAGTAGGAGGTAGTTTTCCTTAATCCAATTGGCCTAAGCCTTATTGCCAGAGAAAGAAATAATTGGTTGAGATCTTTTAAACAAAAATGAAAAAACCAATATAAAGTATCTCTAAAGGGCTGATTCAAATGTATATTTCTTAAGAATGGGGGATTAAGCGCCCGAAAGCATGTTTATAGATATTCTGATAAATAAAATTGAAATAATAAAAAGACTCCTCTTAAGTCTTAAAGGAGAAAAGAAAATCCTGAACAAAAAAAGAAAAAGAAAAAGGTGTTGGAGCTGTATGGAGTCCATTATTTGAACAATTTGCCAGTGCTAAAAGCAGTTGATCAGTCACACAATGTAGACAGCTGGAATATCTTTTGTTTATAGTAAAGCAAGTGCAAAATGCCAAAACCATTGAAGCAATTGACGACCTTCGAGATTGCTTTGGATTGGTTATTTGTTGGGGTTAACCAAATGATTATGACATGAAAACTACGGTCAAATTATGTAGCCGAAAACCTACAAACAAGGCTGTGACATTACTTATTGATAAGCTCTTAAAACATTATCGCTTGCTGACAAAAGCTAAGTTCACGACTTTAATTTTTGCAAGTGATTTTCCGCATTAAGAACTCATCTAAATACCTCATTGCTCTTTTCATACCAACTGTTGAATGTGCTTTCTAAAAGCTACCCAAAGTATGTTCAAGCCCACAATCGTAAACAAATAATGTAACTCAAGAATAATTCTGGGCTATCTCTTTGATCTTTTTCGTATATTCCTTTTAATTTGTCATTAGGGTCTGTACTAGTTGCAATCACCTCGTTTCCATCCTCGGAGAAGGAATGGAATGAGTTTCATTGTTTAAAATCGCTGTCATCATCTTAAGCAGGTAGCGAGAGAACGAGCCACATTAGTTTGCCAGCATATTGTGTTCCTGATTTTCATCTTGCATTCTAAATTTTCTGATCTAGTTGATTAGTTGGATACCCTTTTGCTAGCTAATAAGTGGAGAAAAATGGGGAACGGCTCCAAACCCCATCAGGAATGCCAAAGACGAGGATAGATTCTCTGTCCCTATTTGTGTGTACCTATTCTGTCCCATATAAATAGATGGCTTGGATCAAGTGGGACAAAATAGGTACACACAAATGGGGACAGAGGATCTCAAGCCGCCAAAGACGGTATTGTATCAAGTTGCCACTTCGTCGCTCGTTTAGACAATTTCTACTTCTTGCAAGTTTCTTACGGAGTCCTACTGTATGCTTGACAGCTGTGCTATCATGACAAAACACGAGGTTTAAGATAGGGACGGAGCCATGTTATAGGAGAGGGGGGCCATGGCCCTCCCTTTCAAATATTTTTTAAAAACAAATTACTTATATAATTAAAATTTTTAAAATTACAAATATAAGTGCCCCCTTTTAAAAAAATCCCTATCCCCCTTTAAAATTACAAATACAATTAATAATATTATATAATTGTATTATTTTTTTGCATTTAAATGTTGACCCCCGGTCCCTCCTTAGAATTGAGTCTGGCTCCATCCCTGGTTTAAGATATCACCTTTTAGCTTTACAAACCATACTTCATCCAAGGTTTCTTTTACAGTAACATGGAGTGTGACTCGTTCTGAAATTGGATATTTGCTTATCCAAGCTGATATAAAGATGACCCGGACATGTTAAGAAATTGATGTCATAAAATGTTAACAAGAGCAATCCATTGCCTATGCGTAAGGGTATATTTGAGAGTTTAGGATAGAATGGAATAAAATAACAATTAATGAAACGGAACGGAATGGAGTGGAATGAAATGAGACACTCTATTATTTGAAAGTTTAAATAAAATAAGAGAATGACTCCTCTGACTATTGTTTGAAAGTGATACTAAAAATGAATGAATTTAAATGACTTGTAATATTTTTTTTCCAAAATTACCCTTGTAATAAAATATCCGTAGTTGTCATGAAACTATTTTAGTAACCCCAAAGCATTTCAAATCGTAGGATGCCCAGAATATAATTTTGTCATTTTCCTATATAAGCAATCTAACTTTCTTGTTCTTTTTTATTAACCCTCATCGCACTGTACTCTTCGTTAGGCATATCCATACACAACTAAGTTCATTGATTAGTCGATGCTTACCTGATGGAACGAAAACAGATGACCCTAGTAACTGTGGAAGAAAACGTTCGTCAATAGAAAAAGTCAGTTGAAGGAAAAACACAATGAACGTAGTAACATATAACCGCGTAGGTATTTATTGAACTAGGGTTGTAATTTCATTAATTTTTTAGACTATTTTTGTCATTAAATTAGGATTTGAAAGAAAAATCATGTCATTCCATCCTGACCCCCTAATTTAGGAGGTCACAAAATATTAAATTTTGGATGGCAAAAGATGGCTTCCAAAGCCATTAATTGTCATTCCATCATGTTTCAAAATAGACTCTCAAACAATGGCCTGAGTCATTTGGGTCATTTCATTTCATTCCCTTCCATCCCTCCACCCACATCCAAACATACCCTAAATATTCAGTTAGTTCATATCCGAGCTTCAATCCCAACTCCCTCCCTTTCAGAAAGGCCATGAAGAAATACAGAGGCATAATAAAGTATCATACTCGTATAACATTGGCAGATTGGGTTTCAAACATATTGTCCCAAAAATGGTCAAAAGAAAATGAAAACAGTAACATGAAAAGGAAATGAATAACGAATCCTAACCATCGAAAAAATTCTTATATACTGCATGTCAGTTTCAATTACTTATCCCAACTCCATAATGATGTTAGAGGATGTGCTAATTAATGGCAATGATGAGAAAACCAACAGATACATACATCAGAAAAACAGGGTAGAGTGCAAGGGCCTTTCTTCTGGGATTGATTGCTGAGCTCATGAAAGGGTAAGCAGCCCAGGAGCTCCAAGCCAATGTTAAACACACTACTACCACTTTCAGAACCACGTTATCCTGCAATAAGCAGATAAGGGCACCAATGTCTAGGGGAAAGAGACAATACCCAAGCAGGCTCAGACTCTGGAAAAAGATAATATGTCCACCCTGAAGTAACATAAGAAGGGAAACGACTTAGTCATATCTTCACTATGCTTAGTCATATCTTCACTATGCTCCAAGTACCATAGTAGTAAAATCTAATCTTGTTGGATTAATTATTTCCAATCTGAAGAGCAAGTGGGACTAAAGATGTTCAGACTATCAAATCCTTCATAATGATACTAACCTATACCTAAAGATTAACTTAGCCTGGTTCACACACGCACAGGGACGATAGAGAGTATTACCAATAGAAGAACATTCAATGTCAAGATTACAGCACCAGCAGCAAGAAGTCCAAATGCTACAGCAAACACCTCAGACTGAAAAAGCGGAGAAGAAAATTGATAAACTGAATACAGTTAACTAAATTTATTTAAACGCAAACAATCAATTCAAACTTCAAATGGATAAGCTTGACAAAGGTAGCAAAAAAGAAAATATGAACAGAGAGTGTAGAAGAATCAATCAAATTCTTAAAAGTGGAATATGTCCACGCTCATATAGATCTGGAACGAATGAACGTGCTCAACTGGGTAGCATATTCGACCTTATAAGAATTTAGAGGAACGAATGCTGAAACAAATATTATAAAAGAAAGATGCAAACGAACGAGTCGTGAAAGTTTGAGAAATTATCCAACTTTAACATTGAATATAGTTATGGTATTATTATACCAGCTTGAAGAAGCATTGCTTAAACTCTGTAAATAAAATCTGAATAAGGAACAGCTCCCCATAAAAATTTTCACCGTTCAGTTTACACGATCTGGGGATTTGCTCTCAAGCAAATTCAGTAATTAAACTAAGCATGTTATTTCCTTTGTTCATATTTCTAAAATAGTGTCCAGATTTCATTCATTCAAACAGGTATAAATATTGCCTTCACAACATACACCATGATCAGACACAAAATCGAATATTTTAAGCCGAAGATTGCTTGCACACTGTAGAAGCTCTACCTTTATAGTATGTAAGCATGTTAAACTACCACCTTTAGAGCCGAAAAGACAACGTAGTGCACAAAACAAAGCAAAAGGCTAACCTTTTTGACGGAAGCAGACCAGGAGAGAGTAAGGCCTAGAAACAGAAGGAAGAAGAACGGACCCCACAGATCCCAATCTCTCAAAGCCTTTCCCGGATCCTCTCGGTACGGGTTGGGGAATACCACAAGCTTCAAATTGCTCACGATCCTAGACAGATCTCTCTTCACCGTGTCCCAAACAGGCTCCGTCAACGTATTCGGTGGAGATCCGAACCCGCTTGATCCAATGGAACCGTTTGAAGTACCCGGAGGCGGAGGCGGAGGCGGAGGCGGAACGGGTGGAAGCTTCTGACTTGTCGGAGGAAGCGAAGGGAGATTAGAGGGAATGAACGGTGACGTAGATACCGGGATTCGCGGCGGACTCGGAGGGCGCGCGGGCTGAACGGTGGCGGGGCCCGACTGGACGCTGTCGTTGATGAGGTTCTCGATCTCGTCTATGTCTGACTGAGACGACGTGTGGAGAGGGATTGTGTCGCTTTGCGACATTTTGATTTTACCGGGAACGAAGGTTTTCTTTTACTTCCGTTTCGGGCTTTCCCGGAAAAGTGGTGGAAATTTTATTTGAAGAGACCTGAGAGAGAGAGAGAGACGCTGTGTTACGGTGACTATGCTTTGTGCAAGTATTGGCTTCGGTTCGGGAGCACCTATTCTCTGTTCCCATTCAAATCTAACGTCGTCGTTTCAATGAAAAACTAACGTCGTCGTTTCAATGAACAACTTTAGCGTATTGACTATTATCTGCTGTGAAATTTTCAGTTGGATATTTTTCTTGAAGTTGTGTACATTTTTCTTGACTTTAAGGATCATCATCAGAACAAGTTTTGTATAACAATTCTCAGGAAGGAACGAGGAATAGGAAATTTTTAGTCAGATATTATTAGGTATACAAAAGAAAAAAAAAGGGCTATTTCACACAGCACATACTTAAAGCTGAAGTGTCTGTGCAGATCATGAGGTCAAAAACATCTGGAAAACAGCAAACAAAAAATTCAAATGCTGTGAATGTGATCAATTCCAAAACCGGGTCCAATTCCCCAACTCATATTCTAGTTTTTGTAAATTCTTGGGTAAAGGTTTAACACCCTCCCAACGTTATGAAAAAATTATACCAAGATCAATGTGTTCAATTCAAGTCGCCCCACATGATCAAGGATATTTCACAGGTCAAGGCTTGAGTGCAAGTGCAAGACCCAACTTGGGAGCCATAGCATTGATGGTCTTGGAGTCGTACTCCGCTGAAACAGTTATTAAAGACTTCGGCCTCCATTCATGTTGGCAGAGCATGGAAACCCTACCGTTGTCAGAAAACCGCGTCTTCACCACTGTCAACGGGTCCAATGCATGAGAGCTTCCAATGATGAAACTATTTTCATAGGTAGAAAACCTATGAGTTAGTTCGGTAGCAACTGAATGGACAGGATTCACAAAATGAACGTACGATGCCTTCAGGGCCTGCCCTTTGTCCGTCCTAACACCAAAGAGGATACCAATTTAGTGTTGACAAATCTTCAGATACAGTACAAAATAGAGCTATAAACGAAATTCAGATAAACAAATTATGAATTGGTCGGTTTAAGCATTTCCATGTCAACAATAACCAGTACTTAAAACTGCCTGTCTTACCAAGTTCTACCTCAATCAAATGGCAATGTCCTCATGTTTCACAAACAACGTGAAGAGAAAATGCCCCGTACTCTCCCATTATTAACCTCTCAAGTGATATGGGGTGCTTGACTGATGTATCCAAGTAAATTGTAATTGGGAGATGCGCGATTAGCTGAATATCCCTTATTTTCTTATTTCAGGAGTTTCTACAGCTTAGTTTGACTCTGAATCAAACACAATCTCACTTCAATAAGCACAAGCCCTCATAATGTATAATACTTGCAAGTTTCCTAATTGTCATATGGATGCTGGAACTGCACATGCCATGATATAATTGACCACTAGTGGGATATATACATTGCACTAAAAGCCGAAAGAAATAGATCAAAGAAACTGTGAAAAAAACTGCTGGTAATCTGTGAAATTTTCATTTATTTATGTGGAATGCAAATTGCTTCCAAGTGATTGAACAGAATAATTTGACTGGTCACAGCACACTGCAGAGATTTGATAACAATGGCCATGAAATGCCAAAACAGACATTGCTTAATGACAAAGCAGCTCAGTTTGTGATTACAACATATCACTAGAGATAGTGACACAAGTAACAGTTATTGTGTGGAATGTAATCATGCAATAATCCTGTATATATCATAGGCTTCCAAATCAAACAAGAATTTGGGCAAAGCCAAAAATATTTTCAAATCCTTCTTAAGATACGTGTGTACACAACACAAGTTAACAGGGTCATTTATGAAAGAACATTTCATAAGACAGTTTTAATGCACACTTACAGTAAAAGAGCAGCAGAGAAATCTGGTTTGTTCAAACCAATTCCAGCATTGTACTTTGTGAATGATGCAGACGTTGTATCAAATCCAACTTCACCACCCAAAGAGAGCTCTTTGCTACCAATTGCTGCTGAAAGTTCCAGGAGAGGTGCTGGATTCAGGCCAATGCTAGAATCAATGGCCGCATGATGATGAAGGTACTGCAGATCCAGCTGAGACAATTAAAAGAAAAGTCAGATAATTTCACATGGTTGGCATACAGTTATTTCCGAATTACCACCATTTTGCAAGTATTTCTGACATTTGAAATAGTAGCAATTTTTTCTGACAACTTGTGCATAACCTTTCTACCATGACCACTAACTTATAGTCTATGCAGCATGATCATTACACATTGCCCACATTCTAAATTAGTCTATGCAGCATGATCATTACACATTGCCCACATTCTAAATGCACTGACCTTGCCAGACTTGTGATCAGGCACTTTGAAGCTTATTGCCGCTTTTGTGGAAGGAAAAATATTATTCACAGTGACTTTGGTAGACACCTGCACAGAGGTACATTTGTAAATAAGCCGGCATAAAATGTTTATGCATGCCAAGTGCAAATAATGCAAACATGAATCTGCACATCCAGAAAGTCATACTATATGTTTGCACTAAACAGCAATTAAAAAAACTATATACATGCGGGTTTGGCTAAAATCTGCTTCTTACATTAGAATAGGTATCAACTTTCACATCCACAATAGTATTTCCACTCTGGTACAGGGTATTAATGTCACCAAAAAAAAATTCATCCTTCTTCAAACCTGTAGCTGTAAGTCCCTGAAATGCAAAATTTAACTCAGATATCATTACTTGATTGTCAAAAACCTAAATGCTGTTCATAAATATGGACAAAAACATGAAAGCAACATTTAAGCAATAAATAAACGTTGACATCAATCCTAGGGTAGTTTGTTACAACTACTAAAAAATTAGGAAAAACATATAATTCAATTGATCATAGCTATAGCACATGTGTGTTTAATAACTTAAAAACATTATATCCTCTTGGAGCCAATTCTGAAGTAAACCACAAAGTTAAAGAACATAAATACTATCTTAGAATAAGGGGCAAAAATTTGCAACCAAATCACAAAAAAGGAATCGAACACTACCAATCCAGTGGGCCTGGACATTGACAAGGTGAACTTGTGGTCAAAGTTGTAATCTTTTGTCAAGAGATCTGCATGAGATAAACAAATTTGTCACTTATAATTACAACCTAACACATGAAAGAAGGGAAAACAACTAATTTAGGCTTTTAACAATCCTCTTTCGAAAAATAAGAATGCACTGGAAAAGTCCTTAAAAGCATTTAAAAAGCAAGATAATATTTGGCTTGAAGCTCTGTTCCCAGACGATTCAATACGTATTATTTTGAACAATAAAATCCCACATCACCTACAGAATTCTTCTCAAGTATGTCTCATGAATGATCAATTCCTTGAACTATAATATTTCTACCTCATCATAAAATTGCAATCATATGTATGATGAATCTCTAATTGCAGACATGTAGAAAGTTCCAAAACAACCACGTCATTTCCACATGTGGCATTACCAGTTTGATGCAAGGTAAATGATCCATCACCAGCTTAATCATATAACAAACACATGCTTGTGATAGTTACACAACTATCACCAAATCCAAGAAAACTACTTCACTCAATTGCACACTTCATCTGACCAAATTAATGATATCACTAACAGAAGGCACTGTATATTATTAAGTGATTGCATATATTAAAATATCAAAATGTCATGAAACTGGCACGCAAAAAGATGCTGCAATCATGGGAAATAAATTGGGAGAAAATTACTCTCATTTAAACTACTTTGCTTAAACATACCTTTGGCTCGTTTGCCAATATCTGAAAATGGTGCCGGACTGCTGCCCATCTCTAAGAACAAAAGGTTTGTGGACTACACAAAGTGAGCAAAGATGACAAACTTTAGTATACCTTAACAAAGACCCCTTCACTAAAGAACATGCAATTTGATAGATGCAAGATTCTTATAATAAGCAGTGATCCTGCAGATCCTTTAATCGAGATACCCAGACCAAAGAACCAAATATGAAGATATTGGTAAAACCAACAGAAATGGCTGCGCACATCAGCACATCTCCCCATGGCCTTTTGGTTTCTATTTGAAGCTCTTATATAGCTGACTCATATACCCTTACTTCATATTACAACAAATAACCCCATTTAATCATCCATTAATAGCACAAATGAACAGCAAAGGTATAAAAGAAAACACTAAAACGACTCAACAAAATGGCAATCAGGTTCAATCACAACCGATCCAACTGTACCACCAAGGTCCACAAGCATTAGATCACATAAACAGCTAAAAAGCAAAAAAGAATCAATGCAACAAAGTCTCAAATTTTCGTTGATAGAAGAACAAAATAAGTTCTGAGTAACTCAAAAACCCTAAAACGGACAATAACGTTTCAATATAGGTACATGCCACAGAAAGAGCAAAAGAAAGAGAAGGATTCGCACGTGAACGCAGTGATCCGTCAGAGATTCACAACGTCGATGAATAGCCGCCTACGACGACCTCAGTGGCGACTTGTGCGACGGCGTCAGACGAGCAGCCCTCTGTATTAGATAAACTTTGGGAATAATCGTCAAAGAGGAGACGCGACCGTGTGCTCACTGAGGTGATGTTAGGGTTCCAGTAAGTCGAAGCGCACAGATAGAGCGATGTCTTTGATTGGGTATCAAAGTCGAGGACGAGGGCTTTGATTTGATTGTGAGAGAGCTAAATTGACCTACAAGTGACGCTTTGGATTCAAAATATAAATATCGAGCAAATATGACACCGAGATTATTTGGCTTGTCACCAATGTCCTTCTTTGCAAACGGTGTCGTGTGGCGAGAAAAAAAAATAGGTTTAGAAATCCCCATTTTCATCAAAACAAAGATCTACTATTTTACATTGGATGAGCATATAAATTCATAACCTACCTTATTTGCTCACTATGATTTGATGTAACAATTATGAATAAGATCTATATAATTTAAGAAAGGATCCAGTAATCCTTTTAATTTAGGTTTTTTAACCTCTTTTTATAAGTAAATAAATGAATGTATCATTTTTCTTTAATTGCCAAACAATAAAGACTCAACTGAATTTACCATAATTAAATAACTTTATTGGCCTTTAACCCTTCACTCAATTTAGATCAATTCAAAAAATTGAGGTAGAACAAAGCTAGATGAATTTTCCAATTATTGAGTTCAATATTCTTATGATGTACGGGGAAATAAAAGTATAATAAATCAAAGTATCACCTAAAGTATATGGTATAGCTTGTATGGGTTAAGGTTATTATTGATAGTGAAGTCGAAGTATTTTACAATGTTTTAAAAATCGAACCGGATATTAAACCGGTCAAAGAAAAAGTTAAAGGTTTAACTGGTGTTAAATTGTTATAAAACCGAAATATAATAAATACCAAGTAAAAATTATAAAAACAAGTAAAAATATAGTATAAACTAAAATATTTTATTGAAATAAAAAATACACTAATAATACCTATTAATATATAATAAATCTAATAATTTAAACTAATTTTGAATCTAATATAAAATTTATAATAATAATAATAATAACTGTATTTCTTTATTGCCATTAATTTAAAAATTCGTAAAAGTTGAAATATATTTAAAGAATGCCAATAAAAAGAATTCTAACTTTATTTTAACTTCTTTTTTAACATCTTTTAAATATGTTTTTTATAGTTTAAATATTTTTAACACATTCTTAAATTATCTTAAACAAGACTACTTTTATATATTAATTAATAATTCAATTTATTAATCAAATTTATGATAACAATAATGATGAGTTTTTAATAATAATAATTTAAAATTTTTAAATTAAAGTATAAAGAGATAAATAGAAAACCTAAAATTTGACAAATACAATTTATTAGTTAGATTAAATAAATTCAGTATTTTTTTAAGGATAAAAATAGTAATTCATTTTTGAAAAAAATAATTTAAAACAAAATTTTTAATTAAAATAAAATTTTAAAATTTTAAAATATATATTTTAATAATAAGATTATGTTATAGAATAAAAAATAAAAAACTTTCAATAAAAATTTCAAAGGTTTTTGAAAAACTCCCGTTAACATTTCAAAATTTTTATAATAAAATTTCTGCATTAATGATAAGTTAACACATGTCAAAAACAAAGAGTGTCAAGGACAATTGGAGAGCTGATCTTCTGTCTACTGCTATTCTGCCCATCTCTATCCAATTTACAAAACGTCGTCATTTTATTTATTTAAGACCATTCCTTACTTTCCATCTCTATCCAATTTACAAAACATCGTCATTCTATTTATTTAAGACCATTCCTTACTTTCTTTTTTATTTTCTTTCGCTTCCTTTGCAAGACCAACGTAATTTAATCTAATATTTTTTATAATTTATAAATTAATTAAATAATTTTAATAAATTAATCAATTTTTAAAATTTAAAATTTTTATC
>JAOSBM010000205.1:14451400-14467801 GCA_027568955.1 Erythroxylum tenue
ATTGAATTTAAGGTTTGCTACTTTAGGTTATTGCCAAAAGATCATGCAAGATGCGATCCTATGGAATAATTCTAGAATAGCAAATTAAATTTAATTCAAAAAAGAATTGAGAACAGAGGTAGGTCATTTAATTTAGATTATTGACTCGCATGAAAAGTATTCATAGATGACCATCGTCTCTTTAGTAGAGAACTTGAATACAATCATGACTCAAGAAACTAAATGAGATCAAAGCAAAAATGCAAATGTGAGATATGACCTAGGGTATAGTATACAATGTCTGCTCAAGGACACATAAGTCCTAGGATCAATCTGTAAATCGAGATGTCATATACTCCTAACAGATATATGGCACTGTGCTCTCGTCGTATGCTGGTCATACCGGTTACAAGTATGAGAACTGTAGAGAGTTTGTCTGTTTGTTTTTAATTAGATTAAAACCCCTCATGTGTGAGTGGGAGATAATGAATTATATACACCCATGAGGGGTGTTAAAGTCATTGTCCCTTACATAACTACCAAAGGTAGTTAAAGGTGTAGCATTTTAAAAACACAACAGACAACAAATGGTATCTAATCAGTAAAAACGAAAACTTGTCAAAGAAGTAGAAAAACTTCTGCAAAAAGAAGAGAAGGCAGTGACAGTTCTTTAACCGTTGGAATTATAACGAATCATCAAGTATGTATTTGTTTTGTACGTAACTTTGAGATGGATTAGATGTTTTTGGGGGTTGGAAAAAGAGATTTCAGGAGATTGGAAAGATAGAATAGGAAAGGAATTGTTTTAATATGTTCTACTTTTATTGCATACTCAGCACCTATTTATAACCAACTGACAAAAAATTAAGATTGCACTAACACTATCTAATCCACTACTCGTACTCGCCTAGAAGCAAAAAACATAAACAAATCCACTACTCGTACTGGCCTAGAAAACAGGAACATAAACAAATCATAAACCGATTCTTACTGTAAACACAAATCAGAAGAGAAACAGAAGAACATAAAACAACACTTCCTAGCTACATGTTGCATGCTTCATGCAACCTTAAAACCACGTCCTACTTGCCTCACTAAAGAAACCCCACGTATCATGGACTGCCAAGTGCCATGAGCTGAAGAGAACATATCAACTTCCTCCCCCCTTCACGGACCCTTGTCCCAAGGGAAAACTCTGGATAGCTCTTAGCAAATCTCCGAACATCCTCCTAGGTGGCATCTTCGATCGGTACCCCACTCCATTTAACTCAAATTTGATTCCATGGCCTGCACTTGTCCTTAACAATAGAACGACGATGTAAGATCGCTTCAGGCTGGGGAAGAGCTTTCACATCTTCAGTTGCTGGAGGCAGAGGAGTAACCAAAGCTTGCAAGGGACTAAGGTGCTTCTTCAACTGACTGATATGGAAGACATTATGGATACGAGATTCCGAGGGAAGCTCCAACTGATAGGCAACCTGTCCTACCTTACCAAGAACCTGGAATGGCCCATAAAAACGTGGAGATAGCTTCAAAGATGCGTGGAAAGCCACAGATGTTTGCCTATAAGGCTGTAACTTCAAATAGACAAAATCTCCAACTTCAAACTACACATCCCTTCGATGTTTGTCTGCCATGTTACGCATTCGGTCCCTAGCTTGGTTTAGTGAAATTTTCAGGTCCTTCAAAATGGCATCCTTATCCCGAAGGAACTCATCCACTGCGGCCACACGTGAAGTACCTGGAACATACCGTAAAAGTGTTGGAGGTGGCACCCCATAAATGGCTTCAAAGGGAGTGGTGCGAATTGATGAATGCCAAGAAAAATTGTAGCTAAACTCGGCCCAAGGAAGCTATTCCTTCCAACATCGTGGTTGAGTGCTAGCGAAACAACGAAGATATTGCTCAAGAGTCCGATTAACCACCTCAGTTTGACCGTCAGTTTGGGGATGGTAACTCGTGCTCATATGGAGTTTAGTTCCCTTTTGCTCAAATAAGGTTGTCCAAAACCCATTCATGAAGACCTTGTCACGGTCGGTGGTAATGCTCTCAAGTACACCATGTAATTTGATCACGTTGATAATAAAAACCTTGGCAACAGAGGCAGCCGTGAATGGATGAGACATAGGAATGAAATGCGCATACTTGGATAAACGATCTACCACCACTAAAATGACTTGACAGCCGCTGGACGTTGGTAATCCTTCAATAAAGTCCATGGAAACTTTGGTCCAAATTCGCTCTGGAATTGGAAATGGTTGCAGCAAGCCTGCAGGCATCATATTATCATACTTATTTTGCTGACCCTGAATGAATTTGTGGACTGATTTGCGCAAGCACTCCCAATGAAAATCAGTTCGTAGTTGAGCAATAGTCTTTTGAAAACCAAAGTGGTCTCCAACTGGTGTGCTATGCATTTCTTCCAAAATAACGGGTATAAGGGAAGATGTGGGATTCAATAATGCCTTAGCATCCAAAAACCAAACTCCAGACCTATTTTGGACTCTAGGGTTGCCCTCAAACTTTTTGTAATAAGGTTCAGACGAACACTCTTCCTGCAGCAACTTCCACCACTCCGGTTGTGGACGAGATTCTGCCAGGAACATTATCTCAGCACATCGTGAAAGCGAATCAGCAGCATTATTGGTGGAACCACTTTTGTATTCAATTCTGTAATGGAATCCCATTAACTTCGGAAGCCAACGGGCTTGGGCTGAAGTGGTTATGCGCTGCTCAAGGAGGTATTTCAAACTCCGATGGTCAGTGCGGACTATGAACGTGTTTCCTAAAAGATAGGATCTCCACTTGCGAACTGATTTAACAACAGCGAGCATTTCCTTCTCATAAATAGACAATTTGAGAGCTGACCCCTTTAAGGACTCACTGTAATAAGCAATAGGATGTTGATCTTGCATTAGCATGGCTCCAATTCCATATCCACAAGCGTCGCACTCAATCACGAATGGCTGAGTAAAATCGGGTAAACGGAGCACGGGTGCACACATCAATGCCTCCTTTAAATGATTGAAGGCCGATTCCGTTTCTTTAGTCCATGAGAATCCCTCTTTACTCAAAAGGCGATGAAGGGGAGGAGCAATAGTTCCGTAATGCTGGATGAACTTTCGGTAATATCCTGCTAAACCAAGAAATCCACGTACCTCTTTAACAGATGTGGGAGTAGGCCATGCTTGTATTGCTTGGATTTTGGAAGGATCTGGCTCCACCCCAGCAACAAAAATTGTGTGTCCCAAATATTGGACCTTTTGGACTCCAAATACACATTTGCTTTGTTTAGAAAAAAACTGATGGTGATTAAGGATGGATAATACCACTTCTAAATGACGAAGATGATCGTCCCAAGTCTTGGAATATATGAGAATGTCGTCAAACAAAATAAGAACGAATTTTCGTAAGTAGGGTCAAAAAATTTTGTTGATGAGTCCTTGAAAAGCAGAAGGTGCATTCGTTAAACCGAATGGCATTACAAGAAATTCGTAATGACCCTCATGGGTCCGAAATGCTGTCTTTGAAATGTCATCGTCATAGACCCTGATCTGATGATAGCCAGATCTGAGATCAAGTTTAGTAAAGAAAATGGCACCATAGAGTTCATCCATTAATTCTTCGATCACCGGAATCGAATACTTGTCTTTAACGGTGATGGAATTGAGAGCTCGATAGTCTACGCAAAACCTTCACTCCCCACTAGCCTTACGTACAAGTAAGACAGGTGAAGAAAAAGGACTCCGGCTGGGTCGAATTAATCCTGAAGCTAACAACTCTTTTACTTGTCTTTCAATTCCTGCTTTCTGATAGTGTGGGTACCGATATGGTCTCACATTCACTGGTTGAGCACCTTCTATTAGCGGTATATAATGATCATGGGAAGGATGGGGTGGCAGAGTGGTTGGTACCTGAAAGACTCTTTGGTAAGCTTGAAGGAGGGCGTTCAAATCGGATGGATATGTATCATGATCTTGGCTCTTTGATTCGGTTGAAACCAACTGGATGAAGAACCCATTTCCCATTGAGCTAGAAAATAGCTGATTAGTTTCCTTGTCATTCAGGACTTTTAATGCTTGTGGATCTAGGCCGTTGAAAGTGTAACGAACCCCATCTAGTGTAAAGGACATTTGTAATTTGGAGTAATCGGTGACAATGGGCCCAAGAGTTTCCAACCATTAGACTCCCAAAACAATCGGACATGTAGAAATTGGCAATACAAAGAAATCAGTGACTACCTGGCATCCTTGAATATTCAAACACACACTACGACAGACTTGGGAGCATTCTACACGATTCGTATTGGCCACAATGATACAAAATTTTGGAGTTGTTTCCATGGGTAGACCGAACTTAGTGACAACCTGTTGATCAATAAAATTGTGCGTGCTACCTCCATCTATCAAGACTATGTAATCCTTATTGCCGAGCCTTCCCTTCAGTCTAATAGACTGGGGGTGCTGAGCGCCAGTAATAGCATGGAAAGAAATCTCTGAGGTTCCATTTGTGTCTCCTTCATGATCTTCACCGATATCTTCATCAATGGATTGGACGTGGGAATCATCTTCGATCATGAAAAGATGCGGCTTAATACATTGATGCCCTGGAACGAACTTCTCATCACAGTGAAAACACAACCCCTTCTCCCTACGTTCTCGAGCTTCTTGAGACGAAAGGCGCCTTGGTATGGGTGGAGATGTACCTGTCCATGGAGGTGGTCCTAATAAGCTGGGGCCAGAACTTGATAACTTTGGTGGGTAAGTATTCTGACGTGATGGAAAAACGGGCTTTCGAGGGTTGGAAAATTTTTCTTCAATGATCCTAGCAGTGCTGAATGCATCTACAAGAGTCTTAGGCTTGTTCAACTTAACATCTGGCCATATATCACTTCTAAGTCCAGCTATGAATTTGCTAACAAGGTAGGATTCGGGTAACCCGTCAACACGCTGAGAGAGACGTTCAAACGTCTGCTGGTAGGCTGCCACAAAAGATTCTTGCTTGCGATGTGACAGAGTCTCAGCCAGGTCTTTATAATTTGAGGGTCCAAAACGCATCATGATTGCTCGGGATAACTCATCCCACAAAAGATATCCACGAAACTTAATGTACCACTGGAGTGCTAGTTTCTCAAAATGAATTGAAGCTAGATTCACCCTCCTTTCTAATGGAATGTTTTGGTAGTCAAAGTACTGAGTGACACAAAATAACCAACCTTGTGGATCTTCCCCATCGAATTTGGGGAACGAGATCTTTGTGGAAGTTTTATCTACTCCGGGGTTAGAAGATTCAGCAAGGTGTGAGAGACTATGCTCCTTCTGGTGTAGAGAAGAATTGTTGGATATTCGAGTGGCTTGCATCTCAGTCACTAAACTCTGAACCATTGCACTCAAGTTGTCATAATGAGCAATAACCAGGTTGAGATTGGCCTCCTGATGCTGTGAGACAGCTTCTTGCCTGGTCATGAATTCAGACAATTCATTCTTGAGTTCAACGTTTGTCTTGGTCCGGGTCTCCATAAGATCGAGAGGCTCTGATACCAAGAATGTTATGTACGTAACTTTGAGATGGATTAGATGTTTTTGGCGGTTGGAAAAAGAGATTTCAGGAAATTGGAAAGATAGAATAGGAAAGGAATTGTTTTAATATGTTCTACTTTTATTGAATACTCAGCACCTATTTATAACCAACTGACAAACAATTAAGATTGCACTGACACTATCTAATCCACTACTCGTACTCGCCTAGAAACAGAAGAACATAAAACAATACTTCCTAGCTACACGTTGCTTACTTCATGCAACCTTAAAACCACGTTCTACTTGCCTCACTAAAGAAACCCCACGTATCATGGATTGCCAAGTGCCATGAGCTAAGAGAACGTATCAGTATTTTTCGTTTTCTATGCATATACAATCGATCCTGGATGTCGCATAATCTTTGTGATTATGTTTGGTGATCTGTTCATTTCTTTCTAACACAGAAAAAGAAGCATAAAGTCCTCCATAACCCATTTAATGTTCACAAAACCGACACACACCAAACATGTCTGATTTCATTTTCCCATATAATTTCTCTTCTTAGGATACATCATCCTAATGATCAAGAGACATGGCAGAGCTTCACTGATCACTAGCTAACCTACCTACACCTCTCACTTTTGCCCATGTGACTCTCTGTCTCTCTTCCTCTGTTGTGTTCTTGGTTACTCTTTTAATTTACTTCAATATTATAGGGTTATGGTCCAGTATGATTACATATAGAGAAAGCAACATAGAATATGCACCGATAGTTTCGGTGCATGAACGAAATGTCTGATTACATATACGAGCCAAAAGTTCATGTCCATTTTCTCCTCTATTGTTTTGAAGGTTGTTGTTAAAGTACAAACGGGCACAACATCCACGGACTGATGAATTGGTATGAAATGGTTGTTTCCAAATATTAAATGTTCCTCGGTTTGAATCTAAGTGACATGAGCGATTGACTACAAACACACCGCAATTTCTCGGTTAGTGCATTGTGACTGTCATTAACAAACAAGATTCAGTTCAATCATAGCCAACCAAGAAGATAGAGTTATTACATTAATTAATGGGCCAATGCGGCTTATCCACAATTAATGGAGTTTAATATAATGGATTTTATTTGTCTGTTCCTTTTGCAGTTTTTAAATGCTATCGCCCATGGATTGTCTCAGTTTACGTATGTCAATGGTTAGATTCCTTGTTCCAAAAGGTTGGATCCCCAACTCCAAGAGCTCCCAGTCGCAGGTCCGATCAATGTTGGAGGATTGAATCACAATGGTTAAATTCCTATATATGCAGGATGTGATGTTAGGTAAACACAAACCTTGCGAATATAGAGGAATATGGGTCCGTTAGGGCATTCTGGACGATGAAATTTATGCTTCTTGTAAAGTATTATCTGATAGTGAATATATAAAATTAATTAAGTTAATTTCGTACAATAATTTAAGTAAAATGGTCATTTATTATTCATCTATTATTTAACACAAGATAAAGCAAACTATTATCTGATAGTGAATATAGAAAATTAATTAAGTTAATTTCGTACAATAGTTTAGGTAAAATGGTCATTTATTATTCATCTATTATTTAACACAAGATAAAGCAAACTTGTGTAAATTTTGTCACCAAAAAATTTTTATTTAAAAAAGTGTATTAACGAATATATAAAATTAATTAAATTGACCTAACACAAATAAACGGTCAATTATTATCACCAAGTTTCAAAAACGTTTTCTTTCATTGTTTGCTGGTCTGTCTATGGCTAAGCGTAAGGAGTTAAAAGGCAGAGTCATACCAACGTACCAATTTAAGCATAGATTTCCTGTTGATGGGCTCCGATAGCCCACAAAGAACAACTATGGTGTCTTGTCTAATGTTCTTGTCCATCTATCTCTGTCTTTCCAATAAATTTTATCTTGTGGGGTGCCTGTCTGTCCATTAAAAGTCTTTTCAAACGATCTGCAAACTATATAAATGTTTAAGGATGTGAGAGAGTTTCAATTGAATGCCTGAAACCCGCCATGTGAACCCAAGTTCATACTCTATTATATTAAAGACACTTTCAAATCATTGATCAAAGATGTTGCTTGGACGGGCACAGTATTTATATCAATTAATTATTTAAAGGAGGAGTTAAGACATAGGGAAAAGTTTGCGTTCAATTACACTTTCAAATAACTTCAATTAGCAGTGTGAAACTAGCAATTTGAACAAGATTATTACTAAAAATATTTTTATTTTTAATTCAAATTAAACCATATGAAAATTTAGAATGCAAATCAATCCATATAAATTGGATTTAGATAGGCAATTTTGACTTGTTAGATATACTCTTTAAAAAATTCAACTCTATAGAAATTAAGATAAAAGAAATTTTAAGTAGATATTATATATTACAAAATAACTAACTCGTAAAGAATTAGAAAATATTTCATGCAGCATGTGAAATAAAAAAGACGTCTTATTTTTATCTGATTGCAAATTATTATATTTCAATTTTAAAGGTATCAGATACTACAACATATAATAAAAACATTTTCATAGAGGTTTTGATTAAATAATTATTAAAGAAATAATCAACTTTGTTTCATAATATACATTAAAACATTAAAAGTTGTATTTGGGAGAACTGCACATAGAGAGGAATAGTACATGGAATTTTTTGCTGGACCGACAAGGGATTACAATGCTGCCATTAATAAAGGCGACAGCCCTTCGATTCCCCACTGATTTTTGCAGCTCTCTCTCTCTCTTTCATACCCACACACCCATACACAAAAAACAAGAACATTTCCATCTTCTTTCACTAACTATATGTGGCTGCAGAAACACTGTATCACTGCGCCTACTAATAAAGACAAATCTTCTTCTTATATCTACAATCTTCTCTTCTCTAGTGTTTTCAATAACCTACATTAGTTCTGCCTACAAGCATCTCTCTCTCTCTATATCAAGCTTTTTAAGCTATCTCCTCGCCAAACGCCTGGTCATATCGGTTTCTGGGCGACTAAGCCATTTCTTGTACTGTCTGTTTCTGGGTCATGGATTTTCAACCCAATACATCTCTACATCTCAGCTTACCAAACAATCAACTAAACCTTGAGCTTGTTCTTGAGCCATCATCTTCATCTTCATCATCACCTCATAGTCCAGTAGAGCCTCGGACTTTGTCATGTAACTATTGTCAAAGAAAGTTTTACAGCTCCCAAGCTCTAGGTGGCCACCAAAATGCTCATAAACTTGAGAGAACCTTGGCCAAGAAGAGCCGTGAGATAAATTCGACAGTGCGGGGACATGGTGGATCGAGCCCTCGATCAGGATCATCGAGTACGGGAAGCACAAGTCATGGTCGTAGTACTCAACATCGGTCAGCCCTAGCTGGGTTAGAACCTAACGAACATGTCAGTAGGTATGTTGGTGACATGAACTATGGTAGAAAAGAGATGAATTACAGCTCTAGAGGAGATAGAGCGGGTTCTTGGTCCATGGGATATCGGCCTGAAAGTGTTCAAGACGAATTGAGCCAACTTGACTTGTCTCTAAGGCTTTGAAATGCACTTATATCTTTCAATCTAACATTCCTCTCTAATATTGTTTCAAAAGTAAGCTATTTTGATTTTTGTTGTTCGGTTTACCTTTGAGAAAAGAATGAGTGTGATATTGAACTACAAACTTTTTCAAATGAGGATTCATTCGGGAGTTATTGGTATATGACATACTTTATCCCCGCTGCAACTAATGACATTTGTCTTAGAACTCATGAGGTGCGTTTAATTATGACCTATAGATTTTTGATACATTCGTTTATGACCAAATAGTTTAAGTGAAAAACTAATTTAAATATGAATAAAATTAGAATCCTGTTATTAATGAGATGGTTATGATTCTTTAAATTACTACAATTCAGATGTAATTTTTCTCCAAGTTAACCTTGATTATTCTACTCCTGCCTTATGATTGCGGGATATGGCCTTCCATTCCAATATATCGCATTTCATGACAGTAAATGAAGGGCTGGAAAACTTAGTATAGTACAGAAGTAAATCAATTTCTTAGACAGGTTGTTGGATAGTATGAAGATTTACATTTCGATTCATGGGGTCGAAACATTGATGAGGAAGAATCATTATATGTCCAACTACATGGGACGGCATTATTGCTCTTGCTAAAATTTAGTTTCAAGAATGCATAGCGTTATATACTAATTCTATTATTTTTACTGGTAGTCACCAAATCAATTGAAAGGAATTTTATATTGGTTGCTAAAAGATATATTTTGAAGTTTATATTGAGTTTCGTAGTCCTCTTCTTACTACCTAACTTTTGAGGTAGTATTAAACCAAAGTTCATACTAATTAGTATTTGTCTAAAAGGGGTCAGCTATGATATATATAAATTCTACGTCCATTAATGAGAGAGATCCTTAAAGGTTTATAGGGATTTGAGGAATGTTCTCCTTTTAACTAAAATAACTTTTAAGTGAAATTAGGCTTGAATTACATATCATCTGTGCATAAAATGAAAGTTGAGAAGTACACCTTCTAAAAACCAAATTATAGAGAAATATATTCCTGTTAACGTATGGAACTGTTTCAACTTGAAGCAAAAATCTATTACAATCCTTGTCTCGGATACTATGGCAAACATCCGTTAACTTGTTATGTTGCCAGGTGCAACTTGGAAACTCGAGTTCTGTACTTAACTTCCCATGTTCTCTAAATCTATACTTTGAGTAGAGAAACATTTTTAAGTTTTTGTGTGTAGAAGGCTAGCTCCCTGTGTACTCTTTTGTTTTGTACTCTCATTCTTTACTAATGAATTTTTTCTCTGAAACACAATTGAACATTTTACACTACCAATTGACAGCGGCAATCTATTACTTTATAGTCAAGACATACAAGAGTTACATATAGTAGGGTTATAATAGATTGGGTCAATTACTTACAATTGGTAAGAAGGATTAGTAGGAGTAAAGCACTCTATACAGAACATGCTATAGAATATGCTTAATATCCTTATTACTCCCCCTCAAGTTGAGAGTGGGGGCCACTATCAACTTGTCCCTTAAAAGGGAAAAACGACCTTTTGTCATTGGTGTGGTCAACACATCGGTGATTTGATCCTTGGTAGAAATATAACGTGTAAGGAGGTGACCTATAGCAATCAATTCGCGGACGAAGTGGAACTCAATCTCGAGATGTTTAGAATGTGAGTGAAAGATATGATTTGCGTCAAATACGTTGCTCCTAAATTATCACACCACAAGGTAGGAGGTTGAGAAGGAGAAAACCAAATTTCGCGTAATAGCGAAAAGAACCACTAGAGCTCACTCGTGGCAGTAGCAAGTGCACGATATTTAGCCTCAATAGACGCGCGAGAAACTGCCCACTGTTTGTAAGAGGACTTAGAGATTAAGTTAGGTCCAACAAAAATGACAATCCTGTTATTGACTTACGGTCTTTAGGAGAATCGACCCAATCTGCATCAGAATAGGCATCAAGAGCCAGAGAAGAGGAAGGTCGAATAAGTAACTCATGTTGGGAAGTGGCAAGAAGATAACACAAGATGTGTTTAACTTGCTTCCAATGGAGAAGAGTGGGCTGATGACTGTACTGCGCAACTCTGCTGATCACAAATGCAATATCCGGGCGAGTGATGCCAAGATATTAAAGATTGCCGACAACTCTTCAATAGAGGGAAGCTTCAGTGAAAGGTTCCAAGGAATCTGTACCTGTGAGAGAAGAAAGATCGGACGAAGAGCTGACAGGCTTGGTGTCCAGCATTTTAGTAGTGCGAAAAGATCCCGAATGTACTTGTGTTAAGTGAGTAAAAATGAGGAGTGGGAGTTGATTCAACACCAAGGAAATAGTGAAGAGAGCCAAGGTCTTTGATGGCAAACTGAGCCTGCAAAAAGGAGAGAACATCTGAATTTAGGCGAGAAATACTGCTAATGAGGATGATATCATCAACATACACAAGACAAAAGAGATTAAAACGACCATGAGAAAAAAAAAGAGAGGGATCGATCTGGGAGGAGCAAAAAATGTAGGTTGCTAAGGCATGTTTGAGACAGTTGAACCAACTGCAAGGATCTTGTTTGAGTCTGTAAAGAGACTTGCAAAGAAGGCATACATGATGAGGTTTGTGCTTGTCAACAAAACCGGGAGGTTGCTCCATATAAACCTGTTCATTAAGAGAACCATGAAGGAAAACATTAGAGACATCAAGTTGTTTAAGAGTCCAACCTTTACTAATAGCAATGGTAAGAATTAAGGGAATGGTGGTGGGACGTATAACAGGAGTGAAAGTTTTCGTATAATTAACATCGGGATGCTGATGGAACCCTTCAGCAACTAGTCGAGCTTTTTAGCAGCTATAGAGCCATCCAAATTTTGCTTAGTATGAAAGACCCATTTGCAACCAACCAGGTTAGTGGCTTGTGTGGCAAGGATAAGATCCCAAGTCTTGTTGGTGAGAAGAGCATTGTCCTCCTTAAGCATAACTTGTTGCTAGTGCGGGCTGCGAGTTGCGTGTCGATATGTGGTCGGTGTGGGCTTGAGCGTGAATGAGGAAGGGATAGAAACAACTACTTCAAAAACACGTGCTGGAGGGAGAGAATTCATTTTGGACCGTGTAACCATCGGATGAGTAGACATAGGCTAGTGATATAAGGAAGAAGATGTAAGATCAACTTCTAAATTAATCGAAGGAAAAGTATCATGAATAGAGATATCATGCGAATGTAAATTAGAATAGGAAGGGGATTATATTAGCTAGAGGGTGGGGGACTTATCTGTCAGTGGAGTGATATGGGACGGTGGAGAGTATATAGATGACGAGGGAGGCGGAGCATTAACTAGCGTGGATAGGGATGGCAGTGGGTTTTCAACCCGATTAATATCTGCACTACCCGACCCAAAAAAATAGATTTTAAATGGATGTTGATAAATGGATGTGGATATGGATTTGGATATGGGTCTATTGATAACCCGAACCATGGATACCCATATCCTACCCGTTTTTTATTAACTCTATTTTTTCTATTTTTTCTTGAATATTTATGGTTAAATATAATAAAATATTAATATTTTATGAGAAGAAACAACTTTAAAATCTCTACTTTACTCCTCAGTACTCACATTTTTCATCATATTTTATTTTCTTATAGGATGATAATAATGTAAATAATATGGAGATAGAGTTTTGAATGTTGTGGAGTTCACGCAAAGACAATTTGAAGCTTTGGTTATTTCAATCTTTATTCCAGTTCTAAATTGTGGAAAATATATGTTGTCTTTGTACTAGACATTATGATTTTTAGTATTCCAATTTTATGGTTTTTTAATACATACAAATCAAAATCTTGACTTATTACTATTAAAGTAATTTTGATTTGGAGCGTTCGCAAAAATTTGCTCTTTATATTTTATATTTAGAAGTTATATTTTTATGTGCTATACAATCAGATGGATATCCAAAAACCCGAACAACCCAATGGATTTGGATATGGGTAGTAAATCATAAAAATCGATAGATATGGGTTGAGTCATAAAAAATGGATATGAATATGGGTAGAGTAAAACTTGAACCGAACCTTACCCATTGCCATCCCTAGGCGTGGAAGACAGGAGAGGAGCGACTTGGGGCGATGGAGAAGGTGCAGTTGCTAGTATAGAAGTAAGAGCATACGGTAGACAAGAGGGAGAGGTGGAAGTGTGGCACGATTCAGTTGAAAGCAAGGATGACAGTTCAGCTGGTCGTGTAGAGAGGGATATTGCAAAGAGAAAACAATTTTTGTCAAAAATAACGTGACGAGAAATATAGACCTTATTATTTTAATAATCAAAACAACAATATCCCTTACGAAGTTAATTATAGCCCATGAAAACACACTTGATTGAACACGGTTATAATTTATTTGGTATATGGTGTTGTAGCTAAGGATAACAGAGACACCCAAAGGTTTTAAGAAAAGTGTAATCAGGCTCAGCATTAAATAAAATTTCAAAAGGAGATTTATGATAAGGAAGTGAGAAGCCTGTTGATGACATAGTTGGCGCAGTCAACAACAAATGACCAATGTTCAAGAGGCACAAATGCCGCACTAAGTAGGGAATGAGTCGTCTCAATGATGTAGCGATGCTTTTGTTCAGCACAGCCATTTTGTTCGGGCATGTAGGGGCAGGATACACGATGAGAAATCTCGTTGTCTTCAAGGTACTATCAGAAGGCTTGATATTCTCCACCCCAATCTGCTTGAAAACATTTGATTTTGCAATTAAGAAAATGTTCAACAAAGTGGTGAAACTTAATAAAAATACTTGTTAGTTTAAAATTGAAGTGAACGAAATAAATCCAACTGTATTTGCTAAAATGATCATAAAAGAGAATATAGTATTTGCTTCCATCAACTGATTCATAGGGAGATGGCCCCCAAAGATCACTACAGATTAATTCCAATGGAGCATTAACTTTATATAGAGATAAAGTAAATGGTAGCTTATGAATTTTGCTAATAGAACAATGACATAAATATTTGCCCGACTTAACAAAAGGTAGATGACTATTCCTAAGAACTTGATGAACCATCTTATTATTAGTATGACCCAAACGTTGATGCCAAGTTGAAAAGGGAACAAAAGCACGAGCTTGCGAGAATTGTGGCAGATTGAGAGAGGAAATGACTAAACACCATCCTTATTTATGCCTTTGCAGAGAGCCTCTCCTGTAGTCAAATCCTTCACAACAAAATAATCATTAAAGAACTCAACAAAAAGGGGATTGTGCTTTGTGAGCACATTGATAGAGAGTAAGTTTTGATTAATAGCAGGTACACATAACATATGTTTTAAAGAAAAAGAGGCATTTTGTGACTGTGTAAGTGAAAAACCAACATGAGATATAGGAAGAGATTTACCATCACCAATTGTTATTTCATCGGTGCCATCATATTCCGTGTGAAGTGAGAGGTTGCCTAGATCCGAGGAGAGGTGATGAGTGGCCCCCGAATCCACCATCCACTATGTTGAGGAATACGAGAGAGGAGACGCGACAACATTTGAAGCTAGGCATTGCTACAGAAGGGTTGGATCCATTGGACAGTTGCGAAAAAAAGGTCCAATTTCTCCACAATTATGATGAACAATTGTACGCACATTAGTCTTAGGTTGAGACTAATTTGGCGGTCTACCTAGGAGCCACCTTGGAGTGCACTAACCTGCACTGAAATGATCACTCCTGCCACGAAAGTTATTGCAGCCACGACCTCTATGGGCACCAACGTTGGCCGAAGCATTAACGGTATCATCGAGACTATTGTCTCGTTCAATTAGCATCTATTCACTCAATAATAATCCATATAATTCATCAAAACTAATAGAGGTCAATTATGCTTCTTGAACACGCACGAAGGTATGATAGATCGGACCAAGACCTTCTATAACATGACTAACCAAGTCATTTGGAGAGGCATGGCTTCCTAGAGTAGCCAATTGATTGGCCAAACCTTTGGCTCGATGAACATAAGAAGTGATTGAGTCGTTACGTCATTGTAAACTCGTTAACTTCCGCTTCATCTAATTAATATGTTCCTTCGAGCCCGATGCGTAGGCGGCAGCGAGACGATTCCAGGCCTCTTGGGCAAAGGTTGCTCCGACTACTTTCTGAATCAAAGGATCGCTGATTGAACTTATGATCCAACTAAGTACGAGTTTATCATTGCAAATACAATTGGTTTAGAGACTATTTGGTAAACCATCATTCACAACAATAGGGGCTAGGCTGGATTTGATGTGATTGTTCAAATTATAGATACTTAGACGATCAAATTTCATCTTCCAAGAGAGATAATTGGTAGAAGTCAATTTTTGGGAGATTTACTGACTAGGAGGAGGGGTGAGAGGAAGAGCTAGGATTGGGATCAGAGAATAAGTGGGGTTAAAGGAAAGAGAGATAGAGGTGAGTTTTAACATTCTAGATCACCGGCTTACAGATATTGTCCTCTTTGGGCCTTGGCCCAGCCAAGCCCTCACGGTTTTGCTTTTCCTGAGGCCTTCCTAAGAGGTCACCCATCCTAGAACTACTCTCACCCAAGCACATTTAACCTTGAAGTTCTGATTGGATCTGGTGCATTAGGCCACGAAAAACGCGTCTGTAAGGGAGAGGTATCCATACCCTTATAAGGCGTACTTCGTTCCCTTCTCCAACCGATGTGGGATCTCACACTTTTCACCCCTCTTAGAACCTAACCCTCTTTTTGAGGTCCAGCCTAGCTGGCATAACGGTTCGGGTACTAGCTCTGATACCACTTGTAACAGCCCAAATCACCCGCTTACAGATATTGTCCACTTTGGGCCTTGGCCCAGCCAAGCCCTCACGGATAAAAAGTACTTACAGGATCCATCTTATATTTGGGAGACACCTCCAGTAGAGCTAAGAGAAGACCTAAGTTTTGAGGTAAAACTAGTTCAAATTTTGGATCGACAGATAAAAAGATTACACAGTAAGGAGGTATCCATGGTTCAAGTTCTTTGGAAGAATTATAAGGTCAAGGAGATGACATGGGAACTTGAGCATCCAATAAGATGTCAATACCCCCATTTATTTGTGTCCTAGATTTAGGAGTTTCAAGGACAAAACTCTTTTGAGGGAGGGGGGGGGAGGATTTGTAATGCCGAACTCTTTGAGCCCTTTTGTATTGGTTGGTACTTGGAGATGCTACTGTATATTGATATATACATGGTTGTGTATGTAACATCCCGTTACCCACATGAGAGCTAAAATTGTGAATTGTGAGAAATTTGATGAGAAATTAGGGAAAATGCACATCATGCATAATTATTTGTGACATGCACATTTTTGCACATTTATATGATTGTACATGCATTCTTTG
>JAOSBM010000205.1:14510919-14521072 GCA_027568955.1 Erythroxylum tenue
CATTAAAACCAAACTCTTTTATTTTATTAATAATAAATATTTTCATTACAAAACTGTAACTGAAAAAGATTAAGTTATATGTAAATACACTTGCTTTCCAGGGTACTATATTTACATAACTCCAACAGTCACCTCAGTGATTTAAAGATGGGTCGCAAGACCAGTGCTATGATACCAATTTGTAATGGTCGATGTTGTTGTAGGGAGAAAAAAAAGGAGAAAGTAGGATAAGAATAAGGGAATTAAAAGGATAAGAAATTTGGGTGTTTGAGGAAGATTGTTTTAATTTTTATTCTCATGATTTCTTTGTACATTCATAGGCCTTTATATAGGTATAATAACAATACTCTCTGCTTTGTAACTAACTCTCTGTAACAAACTTTGCAGAACTTGTAAAAATAAACAAACTTGTAGAATAACTGACAGTAGAGAATATTCTTGTGCAAATATCTTGTACTCCACTCTCACAGCTCCCTTACACCATAACAAACTTATTGGTGATGGTTTGTCAAATGTAGCCAAAACTTTTTAGCTACGTTTTGAAATTTTTGATCATATACATTATTCCTAAATATTTTATCATATTAATTATAATTATTGCTGACATTTTTAATCCATCTTATTGCATGTGATATTTAGATTTGTTGTTATGTAATTTATTATAAAAATAATAAAAATAATTAGAAATTAGAAGCATTGTATATAAATAATTAAATATAATTAATTGTTAATTACAAATATTAACAAAAATACTTATGTATGAAATAAAAAATACAAATATTAGTTTAATGACTAAAACTCATTTTCATTGTCACTATTTACATAATTCGTGCTAACTAATTGTTTGACCATCTTTTCAAGCTTGGCCAACTTTTTTTCATTACATTGTAAGTTTTATTCATTGTGTTATAACTTTTCTTCATACGTTCTAATTTACCCTTAAGTGATTGATTCTCCTCTTGAAAACAGTCAACATACGCTAGTCTTAATGAGGATGAAGTAGTTGGCTTATACTTAAACCCAAGACCTTTGATGTAGCCGAATCTTGTACCGAGCATCACGTTGCAAATGTCATCTACATTGGGCTCATTTCTGTCAGACATCGACGCTTGCAACAACTCCTGTATCTTATTCTAAAATTTTAAAAACAAAATCAATATTCAATTCAAATATTATTAGCTAGTACTACATAAATAAATAAATTTAAATTTTAAATAAAATTTTATACTTACATAATTATTATGCACTTTTTCAGACATCATACCTTCACCTTCCTTATAGTGTGTCAATTTGTAAAGTGTGATCACATCACACTCTTTTCCATGTAGTTCCTTTTGACTCTATTTTATGAAAAAAAAAATCAAAACACAATAAATAATATTATATGCAGTGATGTAATTATAGCTTGTAACAAAAAGATTACATATTCATTTGGCGCGATAACAAATGATTTAAAGCTTTGGTTGTGATTTTTCATTTTTCCTCTGTTAACCATGGCCTTCTTACACTTTTCCTAAATAAAGATAAAAGTAGACACTAAATTGTTTGACAAGATTAATGGAAACAAATGTGAAGTGAAAGGAAACATACCTGAACATTGGGAAAGGCCCAATAATCACATAAATTATTCTAATTTTTTGGAGACTTCTGTTCCAGACATGTCTCCTTGCCTCCTCATTCGAAGGAAAAGATTTATAATATTTATACAGTCTCAATAAGTTTTTGGCGCCATTGCTAGGGAGTTATTAGGATTAGTTGAAATTTTTTTGTCTAAGAAATTTTCACCATCTCTTGTGATTATGGTATCCAATCATAAGAAATTAATTAAAAATGAAAGAAAAAGAAAAAAAGAAGAGAAGGAAGTTTGGACACAAAGTAAAAGACACATCAATTATGACATCACAAGGCAACAATGAGGAATTCTCAAAAGTTAAATGTCAAGAAGAGATAGAAAGAATGATAATGGAGAAAGCACATTACAAGGAGCAAAGGACCTTTGCGGACTTTAATGAGGCACAATTTCGTTAGGGAAGTAATCATCCTTATTTGAACATGTACAATCCAGGTTGGCAGAACTACCCAAATTTTTGTTGGTCTAACAATGTAAGAACTTACATGGGACATCAAGACTTATTAGGATTTCAGCAAGATGAGTCCAATTTATGTGATTCTCAATTGGACAAGATCATTGATAAGCTCATGAACACAGAAGAGGCCTAAAAGTGACTGAAAGAGAAGTTTGAGCAAGTAATGGAAGACCATGCCTTTTCTATTCATAACCTAAAGCTTCAAATGAGACAGCTTTCTTGTGAATATTGTAAGAGAATTGTGGAAAACTATATGAGCAATATTGAAGTACATCCAGGAGAGCAGTGTAAGGTCCTCACACTTAGGAGTGCGAAAGAGCTAAAAGCACTAACAAAAAAACAAGTTGAATCCCACCTTCTAGAATACTAAGAGAATAAGAAGAAGGGTGACTCATTTAGGAAAATTGTTTTGGTTGAATCTTTAAAAAAGCAAGATGAAGAAGAACAAATGACAACAGACATAGGGTTTAAAGTAGATATGAAAGTCTTTGTTCATAAAGTGAAAGCAAAAGAGGAGACAAAGGTCACTGAGGAAGAAATAGAGCAACTCACCTTCTTACAGGACAAACTGTTGGATTCCATTGAAGATTCATGGGATTTCATCATTCCCAATTATATTGATAGTTTGCTAGTAAAAAGGACATTACTAAACTTAATTGGTTTTCTTAATTTTATCAATGTTGCCCTCTTATTTATCTTCCAATATGTAGCTTATTTACAAACTACAACGCTTAAATTAGGCAACAAAGGTGGAAGCAAACTACTCATAATTGATCCCGGCTAAGTTTCAAAGGATATAAAGTCAAGATAATGACCATACTTAGTACGTTCAGTAGTTAGAATAAAATTGTTGTGTAGTTAGATTTGTTTTTAAATTCTAAAAATAAGTTATGAATGGTTTGGATTGCTAATTCTTTTATTTTTTGAAGCAATTATAAGATAGGGCACCAATTATGGTCATCAAATGCATTTGGTTTCAGTCCAACGCCATCACCACCTTAGTCTCCATGATGAGTTTTTATGCTCTAACCCTTGTCTTTTTATTTTTATTTTTATTTTTATTGTTTTCTTGCTATTTATTATGATTCCCACCTTGTATGTTATTTATCCTTTTCACATTGAGGAAAATGCGTTGTCAAAGTGTGGGGAGGGTTGCATTACACGCATTATATGTTTTATTTTGAGTGTGAATTTTGCATATTATATGGTAGTTTTGTTTAGGTTTGCATGATGTGACTCGTTTGAATGTGTCAATAGCTAGGACTTAACAAAATCGATTTAGCTTTAAACATAGTCTTTTAGGTTGCTAAGATTTATTAGTTTGTGAAATTAGTGTTCTAGGTTGCTTCAGTAAAATATGCATATTAATTAGGATACGATGTTAGTTCATTCATTCTAGGAATTTACCATATTCATTTATAATTTTAGGCCAATCGAATAAGTAACATTGTTAGTATCTTTTCATGAGAATGATTAGCTTAAGAAATGGGGTAGGCAAGAATATGTCTGTCTGTGTCTGTGTGTGTCTGTGTGTGTGTCTGTGTCTGTGTCTGTGTTTGTGTCTATGTCTGTGTTTGTGTCTATGTCTGTGTTTGTGTCTGTGTCTGTGTCTGTGTCTGTATCTGTGCCTGTGTCTGTCTGTGTCTGTGTCTGTCTATGCATCTTAAATAAATAACTATTCAGCTAGCCCTTTTTGAAACAAATCGGGTTATGAATAGAACTACTAGCTAGTTGAGAATGTGATGTAGCTATAACCGGGGGACATTCATCACAAAATTTGCCTTTGCATCAAGGCTATAATGGCATTCCAACAAGCTGTTTAATAAAAACATGACCTAGTTAAGTAACTAGGGGACATTCATCACAAATGTTACCTTTGCGTCAAAAGGTTAGGTTCATGTTAATGAAAACTAACAAAAATAGTGCGTTGTTTAATAAATCCTATCGATCTTTGTGAATAGCTCGAATTTTCATGAAAACTATTTAGCGATAGTTACAATTTTGATTGACCGAATAATTATCGATATGTGTGTGCAAGTGATGGGAGTGAATTAGTTTGACGTCAAGGTCTTGATTGGTATGTATATTTAGTCCGAAGTGCCTAAACATAGATTTCATAGGTTAATAAGTTAGAGCAACTTAAAGGATTGTGTTTGTAGTTAAATTTATTTCGTAAAGTTCAACGTCATTAAACAATTATTGCATATGTGTGTGTTATGGTTTAATGTATTTGTGTTTTGAATGTTTTTTTTTTAGGACAAGCAAAAGTTCAAGTGTAGGGATGTGATAGTTGTAGGTTGCATGATGTTTTAGTAGGCATTTTAGTATCAACAAATTAATTCGTGTGTGTTTAGGGTTAGAATTATGTTAGTTGGTTAGAAATTTGTGTTTAGAGTGTTTTGTGGGTAGAGCACGCTATTGAAATTTAATATTACGTATTTCACGTGTCTTAATGTGTTTGTTAGTGTTTCAGATCAAATATTGAAGAACGAAGAGAATTCATAGGAAATATGGAGTAAGACCCAAGGCCACGATCATGGCATATGGGCCATGATCATGGCAGACCCACCGTGGCCCCATTTTCCATGATCGTGATAGAGATCAAAATTAATTGCCATGATCATGACACTATGGGCCATGATCGTGGCCTGCGCGACAGCAAATTTGGATCGACTTCTAAAACACTACTTTTTTAAGGATATTTTGGACTTTTGGGCCCATGTAAACCCTAATGTTTGCCCTTAATGGAAAAATACAAATAAAAGATAAAGAACCCTAAAAAGGGAGCTCCATTTTCTGCCACTTTTAGAAAGATCCAAGGAGAGAGGAAGAAGAAGAGAGAAGGAGGAGAAAGGAAGAAGCAGAGGAAGGGTTGCAGTGCTGATATCTTTCCGATCTATTCCAACCATTCCAAGTGACATTTCATTTCATCTTTTTTGTTCTTTCTTTTGAATTTATAAGATGGATTTGATAGTGATGGATTTAGGTTTAATGATGATGTTCTAAACTTCTTAGGGATTTATTCTTGAGTCAATGTTAATGTGATTTCTTTTGATGCAAATACATTTGTTATTGTGATTAATTGTTGTAAGTGCATGTTTCGTGATTCAAAGCCTTTTGTTCTTACCCTTGGAGGTCAAATCAAAAATTTAATTCCAAGGATTGGAATATAGAATGCAACCTCGGGTCGTCTCACTTAATCGAAACCTAACAAATGGACCTAAGCTAGCCTATATGTCATAAAATGCAAACTGACTTGGTAGGAAAGAAAGGAGTTTGTCGTTTGGAAATCTTTACTAAATTAAAAAGGAACTATAAGGAAAATGTGTCAAAAGTGTTTTTGGATTTTGGGAATAGAAATTTGAAAGGTAAAAAAAAATGATCAAATGTGATAGAATCCTCTTGAAAATGAGCTCTGGCTATCATAGTTTGAAATAAATTTTGGTGGGAGTGAAAATCACCAAGCTTAAAATGATAAACCTTAAAGAACTCTTTAAGTCCAAGGTCTTGATCAATGAACTTCATTTCTTAAGACCTTGTTAAATGCCCTTAGTGTGTGAAGTGGGAAATCAATGCAACAAGTTACTTGGGATCTCAAATCAACTCAATATCAAAAACAACTATGCAAGATAAATTATAGATCCTAAACCTAGGAATTCATAAATCATAGCTAAACATAGATTAAGTCACTCCCCTTTGAAGCCTATTGAACTCAAGTCATTGCTACATCTTCAAGAGGAGAGAAGTTCCTAGCCATGCATAACTCCAAGCAACTTCATAACCGAGAACCCACTGGAAGCATCCATGGTAGCAGTCAACGGTGAAAGGAGCAGAAAAATGGTGTGGATGAGAGGAGACGTTCGGATGGTAGAGAGTGTGTGTCTATCTGTGTGTCGGCTCTCTCCCCAACTTAACCTAAAATAGGTAGTTTTACAAAACGGGTTGATGGATCGGGTTGCACAGTGGGTAGACTTCCGAAAATGGTTTGGGTATTTAAAGGTTCGCTACGGTGAACTTTTCCCGAAAGGTTTGCTTAGAAGTCTCTGGTTTCTTCGCCGCAACAAACTTTTTCCCAAAAGGTTTCACGTTGAATTCTTCATAATTCGCCGTGGCGAAACATCAATTACGCAACGTCGCTGCGGCGAACTTTCCTGTTGACCTTTTAACTCGTTGACTTGTTGACTCATCATTTTCAGCCTTCACTCCTTACCTCTACTTCTTGAGTCTCCTACAATAAACAAATGGTAGTTTCCAGTATCAATTGTTCTTAGAAAATTAATTTAATGCAATTCCTAATTATTTGTGATAATTTTACTCGCAAACTACATAAAATATAGGCAAGCACTCAAGAGTCCAATTAAGCATAAAATCTAAAATAAGAGCCAAAAAGCGTAGTAAAAACCATGAAAATGTCACCAATTTAAATAAGAAACTTGGGTTCAATCACTTCGGTAACAAATCGAAAGAGTGAACTAATAGAAAAAAAATTAGATTGGGTAATAAGAATTAAACAATCTAATAGATCATGCAAATAATCAAATCGGGATTTTATACGAAGAGAGATCTCATGTGAAGACTTGATAGTCTACTAGAGGGCTTAAGATCTGGTTGGATTTGTAGGTTTTTGGTTAATTGAGAGATTACAAATTCGATAATTCAATTAAGGGTTATGATTTAGGTTTTAATGATTATAACCTAAGAGAGAGTGATCGACCCTTCGAAAGTCTAGGACCGATACCGTATTAACTCAAAAGTAATCATGTTAGCATTTGATTATAGGATAAATCCCCCTTCTCATAACGACTAATCTTCCTTGTGTGATTTCCCTTGTTAATTTAGTGGTGCTCAATTTGATTCCTTGTGTGTTAATTTTAGATTTTAATTTCAATCAATCCAAATTCACGAATTTACTTTTCTATTTAGTTTTTCTCTTTTTTAATAATCCTTCTAGGCCTTAGATAACTTAGAATTAGATTAGTTCACTAACTCCTCGTGGGATCGACACCTTTAATACTAGAAGTTTACGACCCGTATACTTTCAAATATCGGGGGGGTTTATCAGAAGTAAAACTTGCCCAATAATGTAGTTGCAAAGATCCACTAAAGTAAGATGATATATTACCCCATCTGGTTGTATAGTTTATTTGAGTGATCAAGACTATGATATTGGATATGTTGTAGATCCAGTTACTTTTACAAAAGTTGTTTCTGGGCCCCATGCAAATTTATGATGGGATGCAATGAAGGATAGGGTGCAATCTAGGAAGCATAACAAGGTATGGGAGCTTGTTGATTTTCCTTACCATTGTAAACCCATCAGTTGTAAATGACTGCTAAGACCAAGAAGGACGTTCAGGGTAAATTTGAGTGGTTTAAGGCTCGATTGGTTACCAAAGGGTTCACTCAGAGAGAAGGGGTTAGATTTAATGTTACCTTCTCTTCAGTATCCTTTAAGGATGCATTTAGAATTAATATAGCAATAATAGCTCATTATGATATGAAGCTACATCAAATGGATGTCAAAACCGCTTTCCTGAATGAGGAGCTTTACGAAGAGGTCTATATAGATCAATCTAAAGGATTTTAGGATGAAGAAGAGACTGAAACAGTTTGCAAATTGAGAAAATCGATATTGAGGTGGAGCATTTGAGGATTGCGAAGAAGCTTGCTGATCCTTTAATTAAAAGACTTTGCCCACTTATTTTTTGAAATACATGTATACAACATAAGTGTATTGAAATCCTTTGAGACTGTTAGTTCAGGAACATTATGTTTGCTCCCTTTACATTTATATATTTTGATGTATCATGACAGTATGGTTGTTTATTAATAAAAATGATCATCTTTTTATCCTCAATAATATGTGTTATTATACATTGTTATAATACATGTGAAAGTCTTAAGATTTGTGTCGATCTTAAGCATTTTAAAGTCATTGGACATATATATAGATTGACCTTGAACATATATCATTAGGAAACATATAGTTTAATAAGTATATCCATAGATTTTAACATGATAGAGGGGGATATAAGAGTTTAATCCCATAAAGGTGTTCTCTAATATTGTTTAGCATTCAGTGAAAGAGCATAAAGGTGTTCTTTTCTAATGCAGTTTAGCATTCAATTAGAGAGCATAAGGGTATTCTCTAATACAGTTTAGCATTCAGTGAGAGAACATAAAGTTTTTTCTAATGCAGTTTAGCATTCGGTGAGAAAAAACAAGATTTCTTTTTTGTAGTTTCAAATATACAGTTTAGCATAAAGTTTAAAGAAATCGAGATACAAACGAAAAGATGATACATATCATATCATACAGGTATCATCCAAGTTTGTCACACTCTATGTTCTCGTTCATGTTAGTGAGATATTTTCTCATTCATGTTAGTGAGGTATTAGAAATGAAGGGAGGCATGGCAGGTCTCAAAGAGAGACCATGTTGAAAGAGTGTGAGGAACATATTAGAACAGGATTATTAGAACAGAACAGAGGATCTTTTTTCGATTTAACACAGGTGTTAAGCTCTAATATCATATAAACAAAAGAGAAATTTAAGGAGAATATTTTTTTCTTATTTATTTTCTGGATAATGAATACAATACAAGGAGATTAACACTCTTATTACAAGACTATAACATAAGGTAGAAATTAAGGATTATATTAGCTTTAGTGATTTTGGGTCAAAATCAGTGTGATAAATATGGCCTAATTGTCTTGAAAATCTTCTGGGTATCCAGATTTTGAGCAAATTGAAGATTCGTGAGGTTTTGATGCTTCTAACAAGCTGTGGCACAAGTTCATCCAACAACAAAGATTGGCTCTTAGAGGGGCTTGATTTTAGACAAGTGTATAAAGGTTTCAGTGGGTGCAGAAAGAACTGCATGATTTACAATTACTACACAGATTACATAGATCTCCACAAGCTCTTCATCCTATTGGATTATTTAAGATAACTTTCTATATCAAACAAATAATTGTTAGAGCCTCCTTCGTTATCTATTATAGTAGTTCATATATGGTATTATAGTATTAGAATTTAGAATAGTATTATATTCTATAAGTAAATTTTTTTTGATATATCAATCTAAATCTAACTCAATCTAAATAAAAATTTAAATAATATATATAAATCTCACAAAGACAAATAAATGTTCATTCATCTTCTTTAAACTCATGCCCATTAATGAGCCTCTTATACTCTTAATCAAATAGTTAGATTACTTCAAATTACACTCCCCAAAGAGGCCCAATTCTCACAAGACACTCAACTCTACATTCCAAATAAGTGTTTAGACAACCTAACAATATTATCTAGTATTTTTAAACAGGACCGAAAGGTAAATATTATTGTTTTTACTTATTAAAGAATTTGAAGTTTAATTGAAAAAAGAGATTATTAAATAAAAATTAATTAATTGATTTTAGTTTATAAGAAATTATTTTATAAAAATTAACCGATTAATTAATAAACTATTCAGTTTTTGACATTAAGAGTTATTAAAATTAAAAAAACTGAATGGTCCGGGAATTTAGGTGTTCGATTTTTGCTAGTATTGATCCAGATTTAGATGCTCAAGTAGAATTTTGAGAATTCAAAAAACTTGGGGATCCAACTACAATCAGACAAGTAGTCTAATACAACATTAATCTCTGGCTTTTTATCTCTATTTGATTTTCCATATAGGCTTCTACCGGCCCTCGTTCACTATAAGTGAATAGTCTATTTTCAAGTTTTCTTTTTAATTAAAGAAAGAAATCGGGTTTCCATGAAAAGGAAAAAACTTAAAATCAAACTAAAAGATTAGACGATTCAAGGCTTTTACAATTGAATTAATTAAACTGGTTAAGTTTTATAACTGTTGATATTACCACTACAAGAAAAACATACTATTTGTGACGTTTTATTAATAAAACGTCACAAAATGTTGAAACTTTTTGTGACGTTTAAAAAACGTCACAAAAAGTTTCAATTTTTTACGACACTCTGTCAAAACGTCACAAAATTTTAACACTTTTTACGACGTTTTATTAATAAAACGTCACGAAATTGAAATCGCGACGTTTTAT